>BHFV01000613.1:5531-19167 GCA_003568905.1 Trebouxiophyceae sp. KSI-1
AGGCCAAGATCACCTTGGCGCGAGGGCTTCTCCTCCTCAGGCACGCGGCTTGTCGTCGTCAGACGCTTGTGCTCCTTTGACGCAGCGACAGAAGCTTCTGCTCTCGCTTTTCAGCTCTGTTTCTTCGCCTTAAGTGCAAGCTGCTCTCAGCTGTTGTGAGAGGGCATTTCAGCCGGATAAGCTGGGGTAGAAGGGGGGTTTCATGTGCAGCACACCAGCTGCTGGGCTTAGGCGCCCCACTTCTGCCACTTGATGCTGTAGCAGAAGCCGCCGACGTCGCCCAGCACGCGCAGCTTCACCGTGCAGCTTCTCCAGCTTCATGCGGAAGACACATGCCACCAGGTTGGGGTGGGCAGGCTGCTGGCTGTTCAGCCCTGGGAGGCACGCGGCGCGGCGGCAGAGGCGCTGCCAGCATCGCCGCGCCAGCATCCAGCGGCGCGCTCAGCGGGAGCGCGAGCCTTTGGCTCTGCACTGCCAAGCGACATCAGCCTCCGCCCGTGATTTGATATATACATCGATGAGGTCCTCGGCGTCCTGGGGCTCCAGGTCCGCCTGCAGGCCAGCTGAGCCTTTAGCTGCAGCAGGAGGCTGCAGCTCGCAGGCATGGCACTGGCGTCACCCTGGCAGGCAGAAGTGCATGTGCCCCGGGAAACACATGCTCTGATGAGCATCTCCGCTTAGAAGCCGAGCTCACAGGCTTTCACCAAGCCCAGGCGACCCACCGGCTGGACAACCACGGGAGGCGCAGGTCCAGCCAGCGAGCCTTTGATCCGCTGTTTGGAAGTTGTGGAAAAGCCGTCAGGAATGCAAGCAGACCTGCGCAAGGGTGGTCACAGTCATGGACCGCCTGGTGCTCTGCTTGGGTCACTGTCGCAGCCAGGACGACAGAATGCTCACTTGAGCAGCAGGTGTAGGGCAGAAGGTGCTGCACGTGGCTGTTAAGGGATGCACTTGCCGAACGAGGATTTCAGCAAACGTTTGAAATGGGCTCCAGTGGCAGGCAACATGGTTAAGACACACGCTCAAGCCATTCTAGTGAGGGGGGCCTGCCCAGGCGCCCCATGCCAGGGAACTGCAGCTGGCGGCTCTGCTCAGCTGGGTGCCAAGAAAAACGCAAGCAGCACATGCCCCCACCGTGCCCATGCAGTCACGGGCAAAAGGGCGGCAGGCGGACGCACCACAGGCCGCATTGCAGCTTTCCATCGTCAGCCGGTGCCTGCCGGGCCGTCAGCGGGGTGCACAGGCGAACGGGGCGCAGCGCCAAGGTTGGCTATAGCAGCGCCCGTCAGGCACTCGGCGCCCGCAGCTGGGCGGAGAAGGCAGCTGACGCTAGTAGCGGCGCCTGCAATGAGCTCCTTCCGGGGCAAGAAGCGTTGGTCGACGCTCAGCTTGCCACCAAGGAGCGAGAACCCTGGGCGGCGGCGTTTTCTTGCGCTGCAAGGCAGAGCCTCCCTGATGACTCTGCATGCTAGATCCGATGCTCGCCTGCCTGCTGTGCTGTTCAGGGGCCAGCTGAACTCCATGACCTGCCCAAAGCTGCGGCGATGCACGTGTTCCCTCACTACTTCAAGGACCAGCGGCTGGAGCAGGGGCGCGAGAAGACGATGGGCCGCGTGGAGCAGGACCCCGAGCTGCGCAGGCGCGGCTCAGCCCACCGCGCACCCCCGCTGGCTTGCAGTGCCACTGCCAAGGGGATCGTGCACGCTGATGCCAGCGAGCGTGCCTCTGGCAGTGCTCACCTTGATGCTGCTGCTTGTGCCCGACGAAGTCGAGATCATGCGGTCTGACTGCTTCTAGACCCAGGCAGCTGCTGATGCAACTGCCGATTTTTCTGCTGGTGGCAAAGCTCCCCCCCAAAGGGAAAGGAGGGGGGGGGGAGCTAGTGGCAGTGCGTGACGAGAGTGACACATCCCTCAGGCAGATGACAGAGCAAGCTGCCTCGCTCCCCAGATGCAAGGGCTGAAGGCGGGTGCCGCCGGCCGCAGGGAGATCGACGCGCTGACGCGGCAGAAGCTGGAGGGCGTGGACATTGACTCTCTGTCCGAGGACTTGGAGGCTGCAGTGCCCAAGCTGGCATCGGAGGCTGAGCCGGACTCGGGCCTCGGGGAGGAGGAGGAGCCGCCGAGGGCGGAGATGGCCCGAGGAGTCATTGAGTGCCCTTTGCATTTGGAGGAGCATGTGCCTGGTTAGATTAGCTGCAGTGGGAACTTTGCTCTGGCCACGGTTAGAAACAACGTCAACATGTTGAGTTCCTGCAATGCTGCTGCACTTTGCACTGGCAAGCCGGCCGGCGGGCAAGTCGGGCCCAAGCCTGTGAGCAGGCGCAGCCGGAGAGTGTCGGATGCCTGCGCTCCTGCTGCACAGCCCCCCTGTGACACTTTTGTGCTCTGTGGCAGCGGGTCTGGTGGCCGCCAGCCCTTTGGAAGGGCTGGCGCGCAGCCAAGACTGCTTGCACAAGTGAGCTGCTGCGCTGCAAACTCGGCTCAAGCATGCCGTCCTGCTGCAGCGCCCACGGCTCGCCTCAGAAGGCACTGCGCTAAGGGGGGTCCTGGTCCGGAAGAAGGCCTCCAGGTGGCCCAGCATAGCGGTTGCTGCCTTGCCTTTCAGCTCCATGAGCACATCCTGCAGCCGCTCGTCCTGCAGCCACACTCCTGATCCTTGTAGATGGCTTGGGTGCCCACCAGGTCAGCAGCCTTTCAAGCAGCTCCCAAGCAGCAGCCAGGGCAAGCTGCGCTGCATTTCTACGTTTCAAGCAGTTGCTGAGGCGGGTGAAGTTGTGCCCTAGGAGCTCTGCACAGACCGGCCTAGGCTCTAGCCTGATTTCCAAGTGGAGCCAACCGTGCAAGCCTTGGCAGGTCACTTCGCTTGATTGCCACCTGGGCGCTTCTCGCTCCGGTGTTGCGGGGTAGGGCAACCTAGAAGATGAATGCAGAAAGCTGAGCAAGCGGGCGCAGAAGGTGGAACGCATTGGCACTTCAGCTGCGGGCACAGCAGCCGTGTCTGATCTATTCAGGCAGATGAAGGATGAGGGCCTCGCGGAGCATTGGAGTGCTGGCCACAAGCTTGATGGGGAGGGGTCGTGCATTACAAGCACCGGAGTCTTCAGCCTGACTCCAAGGCAGCCACAAGCAGGGCACAAGAAGTCCGTAAGAGGCCAGCACTGACAGAGCATTGTGCGGCGGTGGCCGTCTGCAGCGTGAAGACGCCGGGAGGGCCGCTCTACTGCCCGCCGCTCCCGCCGCCCTTGGATGCTGGGGCTCCTGCATCCAGGCACGTTTGGAGTCATTCTGTTGTTCGCGGGCCGTGAGCAGCCGTACGCGGGTTGCACTGCAGGTGTGCAAGCTCACCGGTGTTCACAGTCACCGTCATTGCCTCCCCAGCCTGCTTTGGCAGGTGGAAGACCACCATCAGCCGGACCTGGCAGCCTGCAGGGTGCACAGCCGCCGTGTCAGCGACTTGGGCAGCACGTGCTGCCAATCGGCAGTCTCAGCCACTTGAGCGCAGTGGGGGCAGCATCTCACCCGGCTGCTTGGCGGTGGGCGCGGGCGACTGGGCAGCGGCGGCGGAGGTGGATGCGGCCGCCTCGGCGGCATGGAGCACGGCCGGCTCTGCCGCCGCTGCCTGTGCGGCTTGGCGCTCGAGCTGCCGCTGGCTCTGCCGCACGGGCGCCTGCTGCTCGGAGGGCATCTCCAGCTGCGGCGCCACCGGCGCCTGGCGGAGGCCGCACAGCACGCCGGCCAGCTCCATCTCCTCGTCGGGCAGGCAGACGGGCTCCAGCTTGGCCGCGGCGTGCTGCGCGGCCTTGCCGGCCAGCATCCCTACAATGCTCGCCTCGTCGGGGCCTGCAGCAGGAAATGGCATGCCAATGTACCTCCATAGCGTTGTGACAAAAGTCTCCCACAACCGCGTCTGGGCAACGCGTCTGAGCAAACACCGACCAAAGTGGCAGCAGGCACAGGGGCACCAGAAGATGTGGGCTCACACAGGCGCGGGCGCTGCCTCTCCGGCTGCTCCACGGTCCCGTCCTCATACCTTCCCCGCTTTGGCATCTGCAAACCGCAACAGCGCTCAGGCATGGCACTCGAGCAAAGATGTGTGTGGGTTGCAGATGCCCACTGGACAGCAGATCTGGGGCATGCGAGGCGCTTCGCTGCGGTAACTTGCTTTCGAAACAGGCACCTACCAACGACGTAAACGGCCTCTCTCAGTAATGCACGGGGCTTGCATAAGAGGCCCGTGGACAATCGCCAGCGCCAAAAAAACGATGGAGTGCTTTAGGTGCCACTGCTGGGGCCGCTTGGTGAAGGTGATTTCGCCCATCTGGGTCGGCACTCTTGTGGAGATGGATATAAGCGAGGTCTGTTGGGTGGCGAGCGGTACGCCGAGCCGCACACGGGCGAAAGCAGGCAACTGTGCCTGGGTGGCTCCTTGGGCCCAGAAAGCACCACTCAGTGGAGCGGCGAGCCGAGAAAGCCAAGCGAGCACGAGTATTTCGCGTGGAGGTGCTGAGCCTCACGAGCTGCCTTCGGAAACCGCGCCGATGTTGCAGAAAAGCCATGCGAGGCTATAGATTGGGCTGTTGACACCTGCTGGCGTTGAAGATGGTAGAACTGTGAGTTTTTAACCCAAATAAGCTCAAGGGAAGTAGTTGGGGGCAGTAGGTTTCCGGACGGGGCCACACTCTAGGCCTGGCAAAAGTACACGAGGCCAAGATCACCTTGGCGCGAGGGCTTGTCTTCCTCCGCCACGCGGCTCGTCGTCGCCAGAAGCTTGTGTGCTCAAGCTCTCGCGACAGAAGCTTTCGCTCTCGCTTCTCAGTTCTGTTTCTTCACCTGCAGTGAGTCTCAGCTGTTGTGAGCGCGCATTCCTTCAGCCTGATAAGCCAGGACAAACTGGAGGTTTCATGTGCAGGGCACCAACTGCTGGGCTTAGATGCCCCACCTCTGCCGCTCGATGCTGTAGCAGAAGCCGCCGACGTCGCCCAGCACGCGCAGCTTCACCGCGCAGCTTGCCCAGCTTCACGCGGAAGACGCGTGCCACCAGGTCTGGATGGGCGGGCTGCTGGCTGTTCAGCCCTGGCAGGGAGGCGCGCGGCGCGGCGGCAGAGGCGCTGCCAGCATCGCCCCGTACTTGGGCGCCAGCGTCCAGCGGCGCGCCCAGCGGGCGAGCGAGCCGTCGGCTTTGCATTGCCAGGCAACGCCCGCCTCCGCCCATGCTTTATTGTGGACATCGATAAGGTCCTCGGCGTCCTGGGGCTCCAGGTCCGCCTGCAATCCAGCTGAGCGCGTCAGCTGCAGCAGGAGGCTGCAGCTCGCAGGCAGCCACCTTGGCAGGCAGGCGTGCATGTGCACCGAGAAAGGCATGCTCTGATGAGCATTTCCGCGGAGAAGCCAAGCTCATGGGCTTTCACCAAGCCCAGGCAATCCAATGGCTGGACAACACAGGGAGGCGCGGGCGTTTCTGCTCTGCTGGAGGCGCGCCTGGTCTGCCCAGCTCAGCTGGGCCAGCGCCGCCAGCTTTTTGACCCGCTGGTGGCACTGCGGGACCAGCAGGAAGAATGGCGGCATCCGCCTGCCGGGCAAAGGGGCGGCCGGAAGCGGGAGCGGGGCGGCGGCGCGGGTGAGCTGCATGCTCACTGCCCGCATGGACCGCTTGGTCGCGGCCCAGCCGGAGCCAGCCACCTCCGGCGGCCCCACGCAGCTTACATCCATGAGCCTGCTGGTCAGTCCAGAGCACCACACTCGATGCGGCTGCTCCGCACATGATTGCTCTATCTTTCAGCTGGTCTCGTAGCCCGGGGTGTACGTCGCTGAGTGGAAGTTCCCCGCCCTGCGGGGCTCGCGATGGCAAGTCAGTGGCGTCTTTTGCGGGCGGCCTCCGCAGGCAGGGAAACTCAGCTGGCGTTCAGGGGCTCACATGTGAAAGACCTGAATTCCCAGCGGGATCGTCGCGGTGAGTCCACTGCTGGCCGATGACGAGGCGGCCGGCCAGTGTGGCAGATGGCTCCCTTGCAGCCAGAACCTTTGTGCGGTCAGGATCAAGCCTCCCATCTGCTGCTCCCCCTACTGAGCCACGATAGGAGCAAGCCAGCCGCACAGCGAGTCCTAAGCTCAGACAGGAGTGTGGGCCTCGAAGGAGACAAGCCAGGCAATTAGTTGTGGTCAAGCAACGCGATGTGTGGGGGGGCCGCAGGTCTGCGTGCTTCGCATACAGATTGGCAGCGATACCTCAGAAGATCGCGAGCAATTGCACTGGGCATCGCGCTGATCTTCAGCAGGGGATCAGTGCCATTCGGCCCGAGTTCACCTCGCCTGGCGGACATACTGGTCAGGTAGTCGTTAGGGGCCAGACGGGCTCAAGTTAAGCCACCACGCTTCGTGTGCGCAGCCGTCCGGCGCCACCCGAGCGCTAAGGAAGCACGAGCGTTTCGTGCTGTGCGCGCTTTCGCCCGCCTTGCCGTTCAAAACAGCAGGTTGGCAGCCCCACAAAACTGCTCGGCCCGGCAACGGCTCGTGGACGCCGTTGCCTCGCTGCCAGCATTTTCGTCGTGGCCCAGCTGCATTCTTTCGGTTCTGGTGTCTGGTGATCAGCCAGATCAGCACCTGATGCCGACACCAGCAGCCCTTTCCCCTACTGCTCTGCCTGCTCTCTCTCACAAGAGGGTGGCACGTGCCGGTATCATGGTCTGTGCAAATGTGGGCTGCCACAGGTGCTGTTTTCCCCTCACATTTCCGCCCATGCGGCAGGGGGCGCAGGGCAGCCTGTCCAGGTGCGGGGCAGCCAGCGCAGGTGGCTGGCAAGTGGCGCAAATTAACACACACAGCAGGGAGAGCAGGGGGGAAAGGGCGCAAGGGCAGTGACCCCTAGAGGCTGGGCCGGCGGTGCTGCCACTGGCCGTGCCGCTGGTAGCCGGGCGGCGGGCAGGCGGGCGCCGTGCTGCTGCTGACCGCCATGTGCAGCGGGTCGCATGCTGCTGATGGCAGGGACTCAGGGGCCGGCGCCTCCAGCATGGCGTGGAAGCGGGGCGCCAGCACCCACTCCTCTGCCCAGCTGCGCAGCTTGCCGGAAGCCAGGGCCTGGCGGGCAAAGCCCTCCTTTGCCCAGTCCGCATGGCCAAAGCCAGCCAGGTCGGCGGCGTCCCGCGGGTCGAGCTCCGCCTGTGAGGCAGCTGCGGCAGTCAGCATTGCGGCAGGGCAGCGGGTGGTAAGGTGCATCAGGTAAGCTGCAGGCAGGAGCCGGCTGTGGGAGCTCGCCTGGCTCGCCCAGTCCAGGCCGCTCAGCGCCGCCAGCCGCCGCACCCGGGAGTACATCCTGCTGTCCAGCAGGAAGGCCGGGGGCTCCTCGACCGGGGCGGCGGAGGCTGGGCGGGCGGACGGCGGGCGCGCCGGCAGGGCGGGCTCCCCTGCCCAGGTTGCCTGGACGTGGTGGCTCGGCGGGGGCGCCGGCGGGAAGGTAGCCGGCGGGGCGAAGCCGCGGTTTCCCTGCAGGCGCGGGCTCCGTCAGCTCAGCCTGCCCGGAGGTTCACTCGGCCGGGCGCTGACTGGCGACAGGCCAGGCCAGCTGGGGCTGTTGCAGAGCAGTACAGCTGCTATCAGGCCAATGGATGCCTTTTGGGCCTGTTCCCTGCGAGGCGGTCGGGGATGCTTCGATGGGCGGCAGAATTGGGGGCTCCACGGCCGGGGATTGGGGTCGAATGTGACTCGTGCGCTGGAAGCAGGCGGCTGCGCGCGGTAGAAGAGAGGATGTAGGGTATGGCACAAACCTGCTTCTGGAAGTCCTGGATGCCCCGGCGGTCCTGGACTGGTTGCGCGCGGTCACCACGCGGGCGCCCAATGCGGAGGCTGTCCCCGCTCCACTGGTCGTTCCGGCTTGAACGTCCTGCAGGGTGAGCAATGGATGACTCAGAAAGTATTTACAGGGCTTTGAGCCCCGTAAGCCGTTCCCACGCGGCGAACTGGCCACGGAGCAGACATCCCAGCCCATGCTCGTTGAAAACACCGCTCGCCACCCGCAGCGGGCCAATACCGCCTAAACTAGCTGCAAAAGTGCGCTCAAGTGCCTCCGCTGCCTCTCACGGCGCGGCAGCAGCTTGGCAAGCTAGCGCCGATGCCAGCTGGCCTAGCTCGAATGGCGACCCGGCGACTTGCGCTGCAGCCGGCGTGCCAGGGCCTGCGAGCTATATATATGCTTTTTGATAGAGAGGGCGTGCCTTTTCTCCCCGCGACGCGCCAGTCGCCGGCCGCATCCGCGCGGCCAGGGGTGGAATCGTAGCAGGTGTGCGACATCTTCGCCGTTTTTAGGCGAGGAATTGGCGACGAAGGCAAGTGCGCAGGTAGTCCAAGTATATAAGTACAAATAACTCTGCCGCGGACTGTGAAATGGCCGGTACCAGCCCCCAATTGGCCAGCCTGGCAGGCGCAGCTGTCCCCGGCTGTCCGATTCGCGCCGGAGAATCTCCTACTCTTGCCGGTTTAGCGGTGAGCTTGGAGAGCCGGCTCTGGGTCAGTATAGTCATGAATAAGGCGGCAATACTTGTGGCGGAAAGACAGTTAGGAATCTGGGACCAAATCCCTCACAGCATCTCGCACATGCTCCACACTGCTGGCATTAAACTACAGCAAGCCAAGTTTCTTTTCGCTAGGCCACGAATCTGTATCCGCTAGACGGCAAGAGGCATGCGTCTGGGATGAGGCCTGCGCATGCAGCAGCACCGGCACATGGCACAAGTAGCCACTTTGCGTGGTGGTGCGCTGTGATGCTGCGCAGCTGAACCCAGAATTCGGCGACACAAGCAAGGCAGGTATGGCGCCATTTTGGTGCAGCGGCAGGAGCCAGCCTTTGACTAGGGGGCTCAGCGTCGCCTAGGGACAGCCGGCAAAACTTCTTCAGGCCAAGGATGCCTACTGACAGGCCAGATGACGCATTCATGGCGAGCGGGATGCCGGAGCGGGAGCGCACAATGTCCGCCAGCCGAGCTGCAGAGGCGCCTTCTCCCATCACACCCCTCATGGTTGCTTGCCCTTTCGTAGCTCGGCCGCCACAAACACACAGGTTCCTGGCCTTGGCTGCCTATTTGGTGCAGCAGTGGGTCTGAACGCGCTGGTGGGTGACCTGCACAGCAGCAGACGGTCCACTGTCAGGATGGCTCTTGGCTGCCTTGATTATCTGTTATGGATGTTTTGCCGCATTCAGTCTGCCACTGGGGCCCCCCACAGGCCGGCACTGCCGTGATGCTGGACTGCCATCGGGCGAGCTTCGCCAGATGGCGTCAGTGGGCCCAGCGGTCGCGCAGCGATAACGATAGCGGTAATATCCGTCGAGCTTATGGCTATGCATTGGATCCGGCAGGGTGACCGGCTGCCGCACAGCTGGCCCGCCCGTCGACAGCTAGGCATGCGCGATCATGGCGAGGCATGAGACTGTGCTGCAGCCGTGATGCCGGGTACGGCGCGGGAGAGGGGCTGATTACGGACCGCGATCTAGCTACCGGAGGTGGCGCCAGGATACAACCAGGAGATCGCCGGCGATGTCGGGCTGCTTTTGTGCACGAGCAGGATGTTCCACCAGCGGCTGCCGAAGCAAGTCGCACTTGGGCGCTTGTGAGCCACTGGTAAAGCAGATGTGCTGAATAGCGGTCACGTGGCGAGCGGCCGGGACTCGGTGGAAGAAGGCGCGCCATTGGCCCTTTTGAACAGCAGGCTGGCAGCCCCACAAAATGCTCGGCCAGGCTCGTGGACGCCGTGACTGCTCAGAGTCAACCAGGAACTGCAGTGCCCCTGCTGGATTCTTCTGGGTCTCATATCGGGTAATTAGCCAGATCAGCGCCTGATGCCGGCCCCAGCCGGCCCAAAGCCTGCCCTGCTTCATGCAACAGCAGGAAACTGGCCGTAGGCAGAGCCTAGACCGTTTAAGGATTCGATACTATCGCATATAGGACCTCACTTTTGAGAGGTGGAAGGCGCTGCGCCTTCAGGCGCTGGGAGCTGCTACCTGCAACCGCCATGCCCGAGGCGGCCTGCAGCCAAGCTCCTGCTGTTGGTGGTGATGATAATCACCAGGTGTTGTGTTGGGTTGAAGGGCAGTGAAAACCGCCAGGTGTTGGGGCAGTGAGAACCGCCAGGTGTGTTGCCGCCGCTGGCTTGGTGCGGCTGCCGCCGGTCCTGGCGGTGGCGGTGGCTGAGGAAGGGAGGCTGCAGCCCGCACTTGCTTGGCGTGCGGGCGGGTGAGCTTGCGGCGGCGCCGCCTCAGCGAGAGCGGGGCGCGGCCGGCCACAGCGCGCAGGCGGGCGGCCCTGCTCGCGCCCGGCGGCGTCGGCGGCGCCGCGGCAGCCTTCCCTCCTAGGCCGGCGGCTGCTCGGGGCAGGCCAGCGCCATCCGGGCAGCAGCAAGGGTAAGCTGCACGTTCACAGCCCGCATGCACCGCTCGGTCGCGGCCCAGCTGTAGGCAGCCACCTCCGGCGGCTCCTCGCTGCTTGCATCCATGAGCCCGCTGGTCAGTCCAGAGCACCACACCAGCACTTCAGCGCAAGAGCATCCGCACTCACTGTTGAGAGGGGCGGGTGCGCACCGGCAGGCCGACCAGAGCTGCTGCCGGCAGCGGAGCTGGATGCGGTCGTTCCACTGCAGCAGCTGCTGCCACTGCGTCGTCTCCTGCCCGGCAGCAGGCGGCAGGTCGTGCGGCTGCTGCCGCTGGGCAGTCAGCCGGAGCCGCTTGGCGTCCCGCCCGACCGGCTCCGCCTCGTTCCGGCGCTGCAGCCGCAGCGGACACTGCCTGGGTGAGCACACAGGGCCGGACAGGAAGGAGGCGGCGGCTGGCAGGCAGGCCGGTGCAGCACCTTGAGTGAGGGGCGCTGGCCGGCCGGCGCTGCGCGGAACAGTGCTGCGGCGGGCAGCGCCATGCAGCTGCCGCTGTCGGGCGACAACGATGGCAGCTGCGGCGAAGCGGGCGAGGCGTGCCTGCGAGCGGAGGCAGCAGTCAGCTCAGCTGGCACCACCTGCAGGACTGCTGTGTGCAGCGCATGAAAGTGTGTAGGCTGCTTACATGGGCTGGTTGAGACCGCACCAGAAGGTGGGCGAGGTTGCTGCCGACGCCTCGGGACTCACGTCGAGGAACGCCAGCGTGCTGCCCCAGCTGCCGGCGGCGCTGCTCTCCTCCTCCGGAGCGGCAGGAGGGATGGGCGGTGGCGCCGCGGTGTTGCCACAGCTGCGTGCCGCTGTTGCCGGTGACGGGGACGTCGGCGACTGCAGCGCGCTGGGCGTCGCCGCCTGCCGCTGTCCGGCCGGGGGGTCTTGGCCGTAAAACCTGCGGCACCAGCGGGTTGCCTTGGACGGGCGGGAAAGGTGAAGGCACTCGGTGTAGGGGTGGGGCTGTGCGGGGTGCGGGGCCTACCACTTGTGGTCGTACAGCTCTATGACTGCAGTGGAGGAGAGCACAACCATCTTCCCTGGTCGGCCTCCTACACGAGCCCAGCAGATCTGCACACAGCATCAGCCATCAGACATCAGCAAGTGCTGCACACAGGCAAACTGCTCCCAGTGCCGCTCTCACAACAATGGCCCGGGTTTACGGGGACTGTGAGGCGAGTTGCTGGCCCTTTCACTGTGCGCAAGCGGCGAGCAGCAGCCGAGCGAGACGTTGGCGTCCAGGTTTTTTTCGGCCAGGGCAAGCGCAGGGGGAGCTGGAACCGGTGATAACCACGCGTTGGCCACAGAGTAGTGGTCTGGGGACCCGATACGGGTGGTTGGGTGACCGGTCGTTCCGAAACACCGGCTTGATGCTGCACCGCATTCAAAACATCGCGGCGCAGGCGCCACAGAAAACGACCGTCCGACCCCAGTTTCCCGTGCTGCTGCCAATCTCACGTCGTGTCAAGGCAAAGCACGCACCTTGAGCTGATCCGCGCGCGAGAGTGGGCCTGCGTAGCAGCAGATGCTACTCCGCCTCCCTCCAGCAGCCGTGTCCTTTCCGAGAGCTGATAGCGGGTGACCTACTCTCTCCTCGTCCGCACTACCGCTTGCAGCCACGAGAATGGTTGCAGGCAATATATGTGAAGCTGCGCTCAGCGGTTTAAGTTTGTGTGTTTTCGACCCTGACCAAGCCGAGACAGCCGGCCTGGCCTGAAAACTTCCAGCTGCTGTCTTGATGACCTTTGCTCGAGGCTGTAGAGCTGCGAGTTTGTTCTGCCGGGCCTTTCGGCCAGCATCTTGGTCTAGGCGGGTATCATCTTGTCTACTGATCTGCATGGCGTCTCCGAATCGGCCCGATTTTGACGGTTCGCGCCCCTCAACGTCGTATTCACAACTATTTGACCATAATCAGGCAAGCACTGCTCGGCGATGTGGCCTCTCACCAGTTGTTGCCGGCTTGCTGCATCCTCCCCATGTCAACCCCAGCACCTCAGTGTTACCAAGCGCCCTATTGATGGACTTGCCCTTTTACCCTGCCCCCCGGCACCTAATTTGCGCCCCCAGCTCAGGCGGCTGCTCAAACCACCGCGGGCTTGCACACAAGGCAAGTCTCACATCTTGTGCCTGCCGTCTCGCAGAACTGATCAGGCGCAGCCTGTGACATAAGAAGCACACGCAGGCACGTCAGGTTACAGCGGCCCTGCACCGCAATCCGACAAGCACAAGGACGTGGCATGCACATCAGGACACCCTGTCTGGATCTACACTTATGAACAGCCGCGCATTTCTGCGCCTCAATGTACACAGGCAAGAGCCACTGTACACTCGCCAACTCCCTCCTTGTTCAGCGCCTCACCTGCCAGCGCCCGCGACTCACGCACCCGCAGCAGCCAGCGCCATCCCTGGCGGCCCGAGCGACGGGCGTGCGAGCGGCACGGACCCTACAAAGACCCTAACGCCCGCGCGCCCGCCGGCCGCGATTCAGTCGAAGCCGAGAGAACGGACGAGGCCAGAGATGGCCGCCTGCTCCGAGGCGGCCGCATGCCGGTGGCCATCCAGCAGCTGGCGCATGCGAGCCGCGTTCCTGGAGTGCAGCCGCAGCAGGGCCAGCTGCAGGCCCACCGCCAAGGCCACGGCCCCCACAGTGAGGCCCCAACGCCAGCGCCAGGCGCTGCTGCCGGCCGCCTGCGGGGCAAGCAGCGCTCCCTCCGCTCAGCACACAGACCAGGCAGGAGCTCAGCAGTCCCGCGGTGTGCATGCCGCATGGGAGCCAGCCCCGGCTGCTGCGCCTCCTCAGGAGCAGCACCGCACACGAGAACAAGTACAATGCTGGAAACGAGCGTGAGGGAAGCAGACTCTCGATTGCGACTCAGAGGGGACTCATCAGCGCTGCTTGCCAGCCGCGGCTTCTGGTTGCAAGCGCTGAAAACGGAGAGAAGGGGACTGGCGGGCGTGGAGGGGAGTGGCGTGCCTTCTCGCGGCGCAGCGCCAGGCTCCTGAGGCCGGGCGGGCGCGGCGGCGGCGACTGGCCGGGCGGCGCCCTGCTGGGGCTGCCGACGTGCCTGCGGGGGGCCGGCGAGCAGCAGGCGTCAGATCGCAGCCTGGATCCTCAGACGCAGGCTGCAGAGCCCAGGAAAACACGGCCGCTCCCGCCAGTCAGCCCAGCTGATGCGGAACAGACACAGCACTTCAGGCGGGCAAGCACTTCAGCTTGAGAGACTTTGGGGGGG
>BHFV01000614.1:0-19029 GCA_003568905.1 Trebouxiophyceae sp. KSI-1
GGCGCCGACGCTCAGGCCGCACTGGACGGCGTTCCGGACGCGCAGCAGGTCAGTGCGCAGTCGCTCCCCCAGCGGCCAGGGGTCCAAGCAGCCGGCCGCGGGCTGACGCTCGGCGGCGGCGGCCCGCAGCTGGCGGCCGCTCTCTCCAGCCTCGCGGGCGCCTGGGCTGCGCGGGAGGAGCGCCTGCGCGCCGCCGAGGAGGCGGAGCACGCGTTCGCGCGGCTGCTGGACGAGGCGCGGCAGGCGCAGGCGGCGGCAGTGCGGCAGGCGACCGAAGTCGAGGGCGCGCGCGCCGCCGAGGCCGAGCTGCGCGCCAAGATGGCGGAGCAGGGCCTCGAGCGGCAGGCGGCCGCGGCCGTGGAGGCGGACGAGTTCGCAGCGGAGCTGCAGCGCGAGCTGCGCGCGCAGCTGGCCGCGCGGCGCGCGCTCGAGGGCGAGCTGCGCGGCCTGCGCAGCGAGGCCGGCGCCGTCGACGCGCAGCTGGGCGAGGCGCAGGCGCGCTGCCTGCAGCTCGGCAGCGTGCGCGACCAGGCGGTCGACGCGCTGGCAGAGTCGGCGGAGCGGCGGCACGTCGCCGAGGCGGCCGCCGACAGGCTGCAGGAGGAGCTGGCGGCGGCGCACGTCGTCATCTCGCAGCTGCGCGGCCGGGCGGTGGCCACGCGGGAGAACGGCACGCAGCCGCATGAGGCGCGCTGCTGATCCCACGCCAAAGCGCAGCCCACCACCTTCAAATTCACTGCTGGTGGCAGCCGTCTTTGAGCTGGCTGGGCTCGGACAGGGCGGCGGGCAGGAGTGGGCGACCGAGCGCGCAGCTGGGCTGGAGGCTGCGGCGCGGGAACGGGACGGCCTGCGCGCCTCGCTGGACGCCGCGCATCAGCAGCTGCAGTATTTGCAGGGGGAGGTGCGGACGATCCCCGGCGCTAACGACCCGCACGCGAGCCCGCGCTCGCTGGCAGGCTGAGCAGGCCGGCTGCCTGCAGTCCGCGGCAGAGGTGACTGCGCTGCGCGGGCGGCAGCAGGCCGAACTCGGCGCTCGCGACGCGCAGCTGCGGGAGCTGCGGCAGCGGCTGCGCGGCCTGGAGGCGGGGCCGCTGGGGCAGTCGGCGCCCGCGTTCAGTCCATATGAGCGCTCGCAAGGCGTGCCGCAGCCTAACCTCCGGGGGGGACAGCTCTGACACGGCTGGCGCGCTGAGAGGCGCACGCACCGGCGGCAGGGCGACGGCTGACGTCGCGCAGCCTGGCGGCGGAAGACATGCGAGCGCTGCAGCTGGCGAGCAGCCCGCTGCCGGACGCGTCTGTGAGGCTGGACCTGGAGTGGGGCGTGCTGCCGCCCGGCGCCAGCGGCCTGCGACGCTCGGAGCCCTGCCAGGGGCAGGCGGGGCAGGGCCGGCAGCAGCAGCCGCAGCGCCGAGCTGACGAGGGCCACCTAATGACGAGGGCGCGCGCCCCCGGCTGGAGCAGCCTGGTGGACAGCGAGGCCTGTGGGCCGCAGGGATGCTCCGCCCCTTCCTCGCGGGCGGCTTCCACGGCAGGCGACTCGGGCACGCCCGCCTCCAGGTGACCCACTCTGCCCGCTTGGATGGGAGAAGGGGGTTTGGATTTGCTCTCGTTCAGGTCTGAACCTTGCCCTTTGGTGCAGGACGAGGAGCCTGCAGGAGCGCCTGAGGCACATGCGGCAGAGCTATGCCGCCTCCAAGCAAGTACAGAGGTAGCATCTCATTGCGTGGACTGGCGGACCGCGCGCTCAGAGCGCGGCGAGTGAGAATTGAAACGCGTTACATGGCGTGCGCGGGGCGGTGCAGCGGGCGCTCCGGCGCCACTGCTGCTCTCAGCCCGCACTGCCGCCCGACCGGATTGCGTTCAGACAGGATCCCATCGTTCCTTTGCGCTGCGGCAAATCTTGCAGCCAAACACAACCGAGAGCTGGTCGGACGTCACGCGAGGCATGGTAAACGTAGAGGCTGTCTGTCAACTAGCTCAAGGGGAAGCGACGGCAAACGTGCGCCTCCAATTTCCGTCCTGGCGATCGAATGCGGGGCTCACAGGTTCTTCTTGACCTCGTTGGCCTTGTCCTTCACGGCGTCAGCGGCGCCAGACACGGCGTCCTTGATGGAGTCGCCCAGGCTGCACAGCGGGAGGACAAGCTTGAGCAGGTGGCAGAGATAACAAGAGGGGTGTGAAGCTGAGACACAAGGCGGCAAAAGGGCCTCACCCCTTGCCCTCAGACTCGACCTTGTTGGCCGCGTCCTTGCCGGCGGACTGCGCCTTGCCAGAGGCGTCCTGAACGGCCGACTTGGCGTCACCAGCCAGGTTCTGGGTGTTGGCCTCGGCCTTGCCGGCCTGCTTCTGGGCCTCACTGCGGCAGACAGAAAGCGATATGTGAGGTTGTGCTGGCAACTCAAGATTTGAGATAGGATGCAGGTTATGCAGGAACTCACCCCTTGGCGTCACCCAGGGCGTCGCCGGCCTTGTTGCCGATGTCCTTCAGGGCGTCCTTGCTGCACGCAGGAAGATACGGCACCAAGTCAGCACCAAGTCGAGCGCGATGGGGAAAGCAAGAAAACAGCAGAGATCGTAAGCACGCACCCCTTGTTCAGGGCGCCGGCCGCGCCGTCCTGGACGTTCTTCGCGGCATCCTTGGCGGCCTGGCCGGGGTCCTGCGACCACCGCGCGAAACGTCATTCCCACGCGCTCGTGGCGCCGCAGGCTGCTGCTGGGGACGGAGTTTGAGCGATACTCGATCCCGAGCATCGATCCCGGCTTAACGTGAGCAAGAGCAGCTGGACAGCAGCTGTGCGCGCGTGCGGCGTCAGCACAGTTATCTGAAGGATATCGTCGCGCGGCGAGACATCTATTGACTGTGAGCAGCAAAGCGACGATGAACTTGCATGCTGCAGTGATCCGAGCCGCAAAAGCGCAGACTGACGGCGATCCGGGCGGCGGCATGGCGAAACGATTCCCAACTGCACCACGTGCGAGCGAGAGCACCACGCCGTGCGAACGGGGGAACTACGACATGCGGGTGAGCTCACACCTTGTCGGCCCGGACGACCAGGGAGCGGCGGGCCACGCGGGTCGTCGCGCGGGCGGCCGGGGCGGCGCGCAGCAGGACGGGGCGGGCGGCGACGGCGAAGGCCATGTTGCTGTCGGTGTGAAGGCTGTTTGCAGACGGAAGGCTTTGAATTTGAGAGAGGGATGTGAAGCGATTTCTGTGCGGAAGCGCGCTGCGAAGATCTCAACATGGCCGGCTGCAGGCTAGCTGCCCCCCACCCTGGAAATTCAAGCCCGCTGCCGGCTCAATCACAGCGACGGGCGTGATTGAGCCCCCCGTTCATCACTGAATTTGCGAGATTGCGATTTAGTGTGGAGATTGGTGCCAGGAGCATCAAGCTCTGATGCATGCCATCTTACCGTAACCCCGCCTCGCTCAGAAGTTGGAAGGTGGGCATTGACCTGAGGAGATTTAGGGAACAGTGCTCTCTTTGGGAGCCCTGCAGACAGCTCGCAACACTTCCGCCGCTTGCTGCCTTAGACAACCTGCAAAACCCCGGCCCTGCGACGCGCCCCACAGCGAAGAAGAGCCAAATCCAAAACACATATTCGCCCCTAATCAGTAGCTCTGATCGCTGCCGAAGGGCCGATCACATCGCTGCCCCGCCGCAACCCGAAATCGAATGCCATCTTGTTTACTAGTCTAGAAAAAAAAGAGATGGGTGTCTCGTTGCCACCCGAGAACCGAGGCGTAGCCACCTTCGTCACATCTGCACTGTCAGCCTTGACGGCGGGCGACAAGCCGCGCAGCAGCAGCAGCGCACTGGAAGAATGGGACGACTGCCGGTACTTTCTGGCACTGGACCGGTCCAGGCCGGAGCATCTGCTGCTCTCCTTCGCACAGGCGCACGACCTGCCGCCCGAGGCGGAGGACGCCGTGCGGATGACGTACGCTGCAGTGGCGCAGCTGCTGCCCGAGCCGCGGCTGGGCTTCCAGCTCACGCTGCAGGTGTCGCTGACAGCACTGCTGGCGCTGGGTGAGGGCGAGCGTCAGGCCCGCGTGCAGGAGCTGGCCCGCATCCGGCTGGTCGCCGCGGGCGCATCGCTGCGGTACTGCTCTGTCTGCCGAGTTTCGGATACAAGGCGCCCGCTGCGCTTGCTGCCCCGCCGATCGCTCGTGCTCCCTGTAGGCGGACCTTTCAGGCACTGGCGGCCGGCGCTGGCCGGGCAGAGGCCCTGACGGTGCTGTCGCGGCCACGCGCGCCCTTCTTCGTCTGCACAGGCGGCGACTCCAGCGCCGTGGTGCTGCCGGTGTGGCACAAGCAGGAGGCCAGCCGCGCGCTCACCACCGCCTTTGTGCAGGCCTGGCCCATACTCCTAGCTCGCCAGCAGCCTGCCGGGAGTCACCCTGCCTATTGACCCGCCTCGCCCGCCGCGCCAGGAGTTTGCAGAGGCCCGCAGGGCGGCGGGCGCCACCGCCACGCCGCAGTGCACCGTCACCCACCCGGGCGTGCGCCTCCTGGACTCTCTGCGCCTGACGACTGGCCGCCGCGCACGCAGCGCGCTCACGGGCCTGTTTGCGCGCGCAGCAACCGCCGCCGGCGCAGCTGGCGCCGGAGCAGCTGCAGCTGCTGGCCGGCTTTGCGGGCGGCTTCCTGACGCTGACGGTGCAGCCGCGGCACGTCGCGACCGCGGCCGCTCGGGAGGCGCTCGTCTGGCAGCTGCTGACCTTCCACGCCTTCCTGGACCTGCACCTGCGCGGCTTCAAGGCGGGGCCCGCCTGCTTGGCCCCCTTTCCGCTGCTGAACAGCCCTCCCCTGACGGGCAGGCGTGCTCGTAGGCCGCCCTGCACGCGCGCATGCGGCGGAGCGCGGATGCACTGCTGGAAGAGGTGGTGGCCGCCCGCGCCCGGCCGCGGCAGCCGGTCCGGCTGGCACGGCCGCAGGCGGCTGCCGGCCAGGCTTGACAGTCTGCCTGCTGCGGTCTCAGAGCAGGGAGAGGGCGCACTTGTAAGCAATTGAGAGAGCCGAAGAAGAGCTCGTTTGCAGTTATAGGGCTGAGCGGACGCACAACGCAGCAGACACGGCACATCTCGGGCAATGCACATGCCACCGGAGGCAACACGGCGGGGCGAAGCACACCCCGCAGACCAAAGCTGCGAGCTCCGCAGGGGCGGGCGGCACCGGCTTGCAGGGCAGCGCGCGAGCCTCGCCTGCCGCGGGGCGACGCCGGGGGCCGGAGGGAAGGCAGCCAGCGCTCCCCCCGCCCCCGGCGCCACGCCGCGCAGGCGCGGCGGGACGGCGCAGCGCACCCGGCCTGCCGCTAGGCGTCGCTGGTGGGGCCGCCTCGGCTGCTGCGGTCGTCGCCCTGCGGCCGGGAGCAGGACGCCCTCAGGACCGCCTGCGGCCATGCGACCTGCCGCCTGCATTCGCAGCACCGGGGGAGGGTGGTGGCGCACCGAGTCGGCGGCGGCCGGGTCGAAGCTGAGGTTGTACAGCGAGCGCTTGGCGCGCCAGTCGGAGGCGAGCGAGCCCATGGTGAGCGTGCTGCCGCTCAGGTTGCCCTCGGCCTCCTCGCCCTCGCTGCCCCCCGCTCGCGGCCGCGCCCCCGCCTGCCCGGCCTCCGCCGCCGCCTCGGCCAGGTCGCCCCACGAGGCGGCCGGCGAGCGCCGCGCCGCGGCCAGCCCGCCCGGCGTAGAAAAGACGGAGCCTGCCGGGCCACAGGGAGGTCAGGCTCCCTTGCCTGAGCGGCGGGGGCAGGCGAAGCGGGAAACACACCAAAGGCAAAGCCGGGCGCCTGCGGCGGCTGCGGCGCCTCCGCCGCCGCAGTGCTGCTACCGCGCGAGTGGCGCGGCTCGCCGAGTCCGCTTGCGCCCGAGCGCTGCCGCCGGTGCCCGGCCGCAGCCGCCTGCCGGGGCACCACGTGGCCTTCAGCTGCCTCCACACCCCCAAAGCTCAGCAGCCCTTGGCTGCGGAGTGGTGGTGGGACGCACCGCCTCGCCGCCTTTGCCGCCGTCGCCGGCCAGCGGCAGCGTCTCGTGGAAGGCGCGCCAGGTGACGAGCGGCCGCCCGTCGGGGCTCTGCTGCGGGCGCGTGACGCAGGGCGCGAAGCGGCGGCCGGTCAGCACGTCGCTCTGCACGCGGTACGTGCGCTGCCGCATGACGCTGCGGGCAGAGGTGTACTGCACGCCCTCGACCTGCGGCCGGGGCCCCCGCCCCAGTGTCAGGCGCAGCAGGAGAGGGCCACCGGCACCAGCCCGCACGCCCTCTGCCGGCCTCTTCCCCGAGACAGCACGGCTGGCAGTCACCACCCCCTTCCTGGCCGAGAGGGCGGCTCGCCACGACCACGATCTCCGCGTCGGCGTCCTCCGCCAGCGGCCCCGCGCCCTCCGCCCAGCGCGCGAGCGGCGAGGCCGGCTCGATCCAGTGCCGCACCACGACCGGCAGCCGCAGCAGCAGCCGGTCCTCGCCCGTCTCGTTGCCCAGCTGCAGCTGCTGCACCTGCCGGCCGGTGCGGGCAAGTGCATTTGAGGCCCCAACTCTGACGCTTGAAGCGTATCCAACGCTCCGCCACGCCTCCCTGGCCACAACCGGCAGGAGAAGCGCCGCGCGCCTCGAAGGGCAGGCTGTCGCCCTCCTGGGTGGTGCGCGCCCGCCAGCGGTAGATGTACGCGCGCACGTGCACCTCCAGCATGTTGTGCGGGTACGTGTCGCCCACCCTGGCGTTCATTTGCATGGGAAAAAGGAGTGAGTGTCTCGGTCGGGGGGGCGGGCGCCAGGCGGGGAGGCGAGGAGCCGGCCGGACCTGACTGCCAGGCACAGCCGCCCGTCCTGGCGGCCGAGCAGCAGCGCGTCCGACAGCACGAGCGTGTTGTTGGTCAGCGAGGGGTACGGCACGGCGCGGCGCGGCGGCGCCACCACCTTGGCGCTCAGGCGGCCGGGCGGCCCGATGGCCAGGTCGCGCTGCGGCTCTATGTCGTGGAAGCTGCAGCCGCGGCCGGCCGGCGGGGTCGGTTGGGGCGAGCCGGGGCGGCGCTGCGGCTGGCGGGGAGGGGGCGGCGGCGGAAGCGGACCGCGCGATGTCGATGGTGTGCCGCGTGCGGCCTGACCGCGCGCGCTGGATGATGGGCGCAAAGACAAAGCCCCAGTGCAGCTCGTCGGGCAGGTAGGAGCGGCGGGCGAGGAAGCCGTCGCCGCTCTCGCTGGTGCCCTCAAAGGTGACCACGATCTCCGCGCCCAGCGCCTGCGCACGCAGCGGTGGCGGCCGGTCAGGGCGGCCCCAGGGAGGACGGCAGGCGGGCGGGGGGGGCCAGGCGCGGACCGTGAGCGACTCGTGCGTGTGGCCGAACAGCGGCGAGCGCTCGTCGATGGCGTGCTCGATCACGACCGGCAGCAGCAGCTCCAGGTGGGCCGGGTAGTCAAAGCCGATCGCGTCCATGCGCACCGGCACGTGCTCGCCCTCGGCCGTCGTGTGGCCGGCGCCCCACAGGTACAGCGCGCCCCGCACCGTCGGCGTGGTGCACTGCGGGCGGCAGTCTCAGGGCGGCGGTGGGGGCCCCCGGGGTGGCGGACGGCGGCGGCGACGGGGGGGGCGAGAGGCGCACGGACGACTTGCGGATGTCGCCGATGCGGAACATGAACTTGAGCTGCCCGTCGCGGCGCGCGATGACGGCCGAGTCGGAGATGAAGATGGTGCGGGAACGCTGCTTGGGGTGGCTGATGCGCGCGAAAATGACGCCGAGCACGACCGCGTCGAGCAGCTGGCCCCACACACTCTGGGCGACCACCATCCACACGCTGACCCAGCAGTCGGCGGGCGCGCGCGCGCCAAAGCCTGCGCGCGCGAGGACAACCCCGTTGCTGCTTTCTGCGCTTCAGCCAGGCGAGGGCAGCTCACAGCAGAGGGCCGCACCGATGGTCTGCTGCGTCTCGGTGGCAAAGAGAAAGGCGGAGACGTAGGAGTTGCGGAGGTCGTCAAAGCCGATCAAGCAACTGCTGTCATACCTGCCGGCGGGGGTAGGGGCAGGGCATCAGGCGGTGCGTGCGGCCAGCAGGGCGCAGCGCTGCAGATGGACAGGAGGCTGGACAGCTCACTCATATAGCAGCCACCAGGCAAAGCCCCAGGACATGAAGGAGAGCAGGTAGGCGAAGAACATGATGGCGACGGCGACCGGGAGCGACAGGTTGATGCAGGACGTGAAAAAGTCTGCGGCCGGCCAGCAGAGAATCAGGCTTCCCGGCTCTGGAGGTGAGGCTGTAGAGCCCGACAGCAAAAGCATCGGCAGCCGCACCTCGCTTCCAAAAGTGGTAGCCCATCAGCGTGCGGCGAAAGCCTGACATCTCCACTCGTGATCGGCCTGCATGCCTGCAACAGGCACCGTCCACGTGCCTCAGACGAGGTGCATCTGCATTCCATCCGGCAGATGTGCACTGGGCAGAAGCTTGAGAGGAGCTTGAACAGCTCGTAAGCGTGCTCTCGGTTTGCGGCGTTGGCATGGCATGCCGGTGCTGCATCATCCAGGCCAAAACGCCCCAGCGCAGCCACACCTGCCGGTGTCGACCAGCGAAGCGCGGTCGAAGCGCGCGCGACTGTACTCGTAGTAGCCCGCGCCGCGGTCCGGGTGGTGGCCCAGCGCGTTCCGGTACTCGTGCCGGCGGTGCGCGTCGATGGCGACCGGATTGGCAGCGGCGGGCACGGGCCGATCGAAGAAGGCGCGCAGCTGGCTGCTGCTGGCGTCCAGATCGGATGCATAGCCGTCCTCGCCGCGGAGGATGCCTCCGGGCACGGCATGCTGCGGCAGCAGTGGCTCCGCCAGACCCGCGGGTCCTGGATGGCCGGGCCGTGCGGCCTTCATCAAGTGCGGACGCTGTGGCCCACACTCACGTGGTCCTCACATGCGGAAACTCGCACGTTTTGGCGCCAATTAACACCAAACAGCCTAGCGCTAGCAGTCAAGCAACCAGATCTGCAGCCAGGAGCACTGGAAGCTACATAACAGTCCCTCCTGGAGTACACAGCACCTAGCAGTCCTCACTCCTGCTTGTTGGCGGCAGCCGGCGCCGGCGACCAGCTCAGCTGGCGCAGCAGTGGCCCCACAAACAGCTCGTGGAAGCGCGTGAAGACCTGCTTGCCCCAGTTGTAGTCTATCGGCTCGTGGCTGTCCAGCTGCGCGTGCGCCAGCAGCTCCTCCGCCTTGTCCCACACGTTACCGGCCAGGGCCTGGTTGTTGAGCACCGCGGGCGGCGGCGCCGGGCGGCAGTTTTCAAACCACTGCCCGTGCCCGGTCTCCCACACGCCCTCGTTCGCGCAGCAGTGCACGGTCGTCGCGGCCGCCTGCAGGTCGCGACTGTCAGCTGTGCGAAAAGCGCAGCAACTGCGGCTTTCTTCCGGGAGGCGGCCGCGCCTGGGGGATGGTCTTGACAAAAGGCGCGACCATGGCATCGTAAATCGTCGACAGGAAGGGCAGAAAGCGGTTGAGGCGGGTGACCGCCACGCCCGGGTGCACCGTGTACACGCCCACCAGCGTCTTCTCCAGCCTGCAGCAGTCGGCAGAGGGAGTCAGCCGCGGCTGGCTCGGCCAGGCCAAGCAGCCAGCAGCCCCTGCGAGGAAGCGCGCCGGCTGCCGAGCGCCTGAGCCCAGACGGCCAGCGCCAGCTTGGACTGCGCGTAGGCGGCCTGGCTGGAGTAGGGGCGCGTGCGGAAGTTGAGGTCGCGCCACTGCAGCAGGCCGGGCGACTGCAGCGGCAGCTTGCAGGAGACTGCGACGATGCGGGAGGGAAAGTCCTGCAGCCAGCCGAGCAAGGGAGCGAGTCAGGCTGCCTGCCGACCGTCCAGCCTGGCGGCGGCAGCCGAGGGGCGCCAGGGGCGGGGTGCCTGTCCGAGGATGAGGCCTTGCAGCAGCCGTTTCGTGAGCTCTGCGTGTGCCAGGAAATTGACACCGACTTGATACTCAAAGCCTTCCCGTGTCAGCCTGCGGCAGGAGGGACACAGTCGTCAGGGGCTGTGACTCGCGCTGCTGAGCACTGACGACTGCAACTGGGGCTGTGAGGCGCCGCACCACTGGGGCGTCTGCATGACGGCCGCGTTCAGCACCAGCATGTCCACGCGTTTGAACTCGGTGATGACTCGGTCTGCAAAGGCGCGCACGGAGCGCAGCGAGGCCAGGTCCAGCGGCAGCACGCGGATGTCCGGCGAATCGCCAGCCAGCTCCCTGGCGCGGCGCTGCCCTGTCAGCGTGCTGGCCGGCTCTGAGCGGGCTGCTGAGGCTATCGGGAGCTCAGAGCCACGCCTGATGCCGTCGATGGCCTCGTTGGCTTTCTCTGGCCGCTGCGCTCCGACCACCACGGTCGCTCCCCCGAGTGCCAGCACACGCACGGTCTCCAGGCCGATGCCCGACGAGCCGCCGGTGACCACCGCCACCTTGCCTATCAGGCAGGCAGCTGGACCATGGTCAAAGCCAGTCGCCTTCGGGGCAGCGAAGAAGCTGCACCAAAAAGGTGACGCAGCAGCACAGCTAGGTCTGGGGGATGCCGGCTCGTGCAGCGCGCACCTGAGAGATTCCGGCCCTTGAGCGCTTGTTCCGCAGTTAGGCTGAGTCCCGATATCAGGTTGCCCATGGTGGGACTGGTGCCAGCTTGCTCAGGCGCGCATGCACAGTCGCAAAACCGGTCGTCCCGCGCTCGAGGCGGACCGCCTCGCGCGTTCGAGGCTGCGGTGTCTGATGCGCAGCGAGCTCAGATGCTCAAGGCAAGCGCTGAATCCGCAAGCTGGAAGGCAGCTCGGGATGTCTGCTTCCGGTGTGATGGCGCCTCCGGGACTGTTGTACCGGGACAAGTGAGTGCACCGAAAGCAAGCCAAGTGCTCAAAGCTATGTTGCTCTCGTTGTGATGGATGATGCGCTCTGACCTGGTGGACTCTAGCCGCACTGCCCGCATGCCATGCCCAAGCTGGCATTATGCTGCAGACAGCCACACTGCCCCTATTTCCATTTGAGGTTCCCACCTCAGGTTGGGGTAATGAGATCTTCTGGAGGCTGTCCAGGTCCAGTATGGCAGGACGGCCAATTGGAGACCTGTGCGCCGGCAACCTCCCATGCTGCAACGTGGGGGAGGGGCCCCTCTGTGTGTGCTCGCCTCGTTTTCACGAGGCCAGAAGTGCAAGCGTGGTTACACGGCCTGCTCTACATGCACCAGCAGCACCATCCCCAAAATGACGCGGGCCTATCAGCACGCCCGCGCAGCCTCACAACTCAGCAAGCAGCCAGGAACCTGCTGCCGGCGGGGCTCCGTCCCCTCTCCCCCTCAGATGGCGGCCGACGGGGGCCCTTGCCCAGGGCCCGCCCGGCCGGCCCCTGACCTAACAACGCCCCGCTGCAAGGCTGCCCCCTACGCAGCGAGGCAGCAGGCACGACGCTAGCTGCCAGCCCCGCCGCAATCTCGTTTCCGCTCGGCGGGGCGGCATTGCTGGGTCGTTTCCGCGCTCAGCGCCTGCCGGTGTTTGCCTTTGCTGCCGCATTGGCAATTGCCTGCGTGTTGCTGATCCCCCCCGCGTTGGCCTGCAGGTCAGCACGCCAGTGTCAGCCCGCCACCCCTTTCCCCTCTCCTGTCTCTCGGGCGCCCTTGCACAGCGAGCGCCGGGGCCGCACCTGCGCCGTGGCCTGGGCCTGGGCGGTGGCTGATCCCTGCAGGCAGTCCTGCAGCGCGTTCGCCTGTGCCAGAGCAGCGGCGAACGCAGATGCGCCGCCCCCGCCCGCTGCGTTAGCTTGGGCGAAGGCCTGGGCCTGACTGAGCACGGGCTGGATGGTCGGGCAGCCGGTGGCAGCAATAGCCCCAGCGACAGCCTGCATTTTGGGCTTGCTGCGCTCAGCTCGGACAGCAGCAAGCACAGAAGCGGGCGTGGGGTGCCGTCTTGCTCTCCCACCTTTGCGACGGCGGCGGACTGCGCGTTCGGGCCTGCGGCGAATGTGTTGGCCAGCGCAGCGGCCAGGGCCTGAGCCGAGGCGCCACCGGTCTGGGCCGCAGATGCGATCGCTGTGGCGGTTGCGGTGGGGTTCTGCCCAGCAGCTGTGGCCAGAGCCGAGGCCAGAGCTTGGGCGCTGGCAGCGTTGGGCTGCAGAGTGCCACCGGCTGCGCATGCGGGGCGGGGGGTGGTCAGGCATATTGAGGGCCTAGGGTTCAGGGCAAAATCAACAGGGGAGAGCAACGGGCAGCGAGGGGCGGGAGGCAGCAGCGCCCACCGTTGGCAGCCGCCTGGGCCAGGGCAGCAGCGAAGTTTTGCGAAGCCGTGGGGTTGGTTGCCCCAGCGATTGCCTGAATGCACGCCCCGCCGCCCCCGCGCCCCCGTCAGTTGCTGCAGCATGAACTGTGGCCAGAGAGCTGCAATGCAGCAGCAAGACGATCTCCGGCATGCAGCAGTCGCATACAGAGCAGCGACGCGAGCATGCACCAGCTGTTCCAAAACTTTTATGCAGGAATCCGGCGCACAGCCGCGCGGGGGCGGGAGCGCGCCTGGGCGGCTGCCTGTGCGTTTCCGCCATTGAGCGCGTTGGCTACCGCGGTGGCCTGAGCGTTGGCCTGCTGCAGCTGCCTCGCCTGGAGGCCTGCAGTGCAGAGGCACGTCCTTAGTTTCGCGCCACCTTGGCCGGCTCACCGTCAGCCGGTGCTGCCGCAACTGGGGGCGGCTGAAGGGCACGCGGCGTGCTGCGAGGCCATGCGCGGCGGTCACCATCGGCGAGAGCCTAGTCGGGCCACCACCAAGGCGGTCGTGAATATTCGGCCCGTGTCGCAGCCAGCGGCGGCGCGGACGCGCCGCGAAAAGGCGCGGCGAGTGGGCGGCGGCGCTACAGCCATCGCTGCAAGGTGGCAGCGCGGCTGGAAGTCGAGGCAGCTGAGCGAGGAGGGAGGTCGCACCCGGCAGCGCCACAGCCAGCAGGCAGAGCGCGAACGCGACGGTCTTCATGGCGGCGGTTGGCGGCGGTAGTAGATGGGCAGTAGATGTCTGCGGGCGTCCGTCGTGCGCTGCGTCTTCCGGTTGCTTCGGCGAGCTGCTGCGATCGAAGCGTATCCTCGAGCTAGAACACGTGGGAGGAGGTTGAGCGTTAAGCTGAGCGCGATGACGAGGCCCATTTTGGCTCCCTCCAGGGTGGAGGGAGCGGCAGCACGATGAACAGAGCTCATCGTGCTGCCGCGCGCCGCCATTATTGGAAGCTTCACGCTCTCACCACTAAACTCCAGCCTCCCTGGAGTTTTTAAATGGTTGCCGCTCATCAGAACTTTCACTCTCTGTTTTGGCAGCAGCAGTGCTGCCGCTTTGCTTGCTCAAGCAAGGTTCCGGCTTCGAGCTCTCTCAGAGAGCAGGCAGCAGCAGGGATCCTGATGCTGATGCAGCGGCAGTGCGCTGCCTGAGGCTGGCCCTCATCAGCTTGCGGACGAGGCTTATGCAGTTTTTTGGACTTCCTGCGCTGGGGCTTAGGCAAGCCAGCAGCACGGGTCCCCCATACGACTTTGCAGGCGCCGGCTCGCCCGCTCAGCAGGTCTTGCCCTCCACTGTGCTCTTCTTTATTACTGCCTTGCGACTGCGACTTCAGGCTGAAGATCACATAGCTGAGGTGGGCTTGCAGTTGTGGCTTGCAGGCCCTCGCTCTGACTATCTGTGCTTCCTGCAGCCTGAGCCTGCGAAATGGCCTTGCACCCGCATTGCCCTGGGGTGGGCTGCAATGCGCTGGCAAGAGCACGCACGCTGTACATGGTTCAAGAGGCCCACAAGCTACAGGCTGCGCGGGCCAAGCCGCTGCTTGCTGGGCAGCAAGCCTTGCAAGCCGTACAGCCACCGATGCCTCCGCGCTTGCATTTCTGCTGCCGCTGTGGCGGCCCAGGCTACCCAAGCCTCAGCCATACCTGGCGGTCAGCCGGTAGCAGTGCGGTGGCCAGGCCCACCAAGATTTGCTGAGAAAATGAAATCTGGAAGTCTGTTGTGCTTTTCCTCCAAGCCCATGAATTCCTCTCCTTTTTGATGACCCTCTGCTAGAAGCACACAGATGAGCGCGCAGGTGAGCGCGCAGCCGGCTTCCTCAAGTGGCAAGAGCAGGCCATATGCGCGGGGTGGGGAATTGGATAGGGTAGCACCGCCATGCGCACCAGCAGCCTCAGCCATGCTGCGCTGCAACTGACTGAAAAACTTAAGTCTCATCTCTGGACTTTCCTCCTGCTTGTTGCGCCAACTTTCGAGAAGAAGCCCGACTTCCTTCCAGCTCCGAAGAATGCAATTGCGCTGAGGTTTTTCACACCAGCCTGCCTGTCTGTGCAGTTTGCTGCTATTGAATCAGCCAATTCACGCCTGTTGCAGCAATGCCTGATTTCTTCTACCGGCAGGACTGCATGCGCCTGCCGAACACAGCAGGAAGACAAGCAGCACAACAAAAAGTGGCATCCCCCAGTGTGCAAGTGTGCAGACAAGATCATGAAAGCAATGGCCAGCAAGGCTGCCACCATGTCCAAGCAGATACTGCCCCCCAGCACCAGCGGTGCGCGGCGGCTGCAGGTTTTGCACCGTCTGCCGTAGAGGCGTGCGGCCACCTGCACACCAGGCAGACGGGCGATCAGCATCTGCCAAGCTTGAGATGGAATGTCCTTCTAGAGGATTGAGGCTGGGTTGATAGCCAATGGCAAGAGCTTGCCTGTCCGCGCCCCGCCTGTGGCCAGTTTCCACCTGCTCGAGCCACCTGCGCGCTTCAGGCCTTCCCGCAGGAGGCGGTTCGCCATCGCCTGCCACAGCGCCCTGGGCAGCTGCAGCAGAGGGCAGATGGCTGGGCTCCCAAGAGCCTCAAAGGCGCTGCCGAAGGCGCCGGCGCTGGCCAGCAGCTCCACGGCCTCAACGCAGCAAAGTGTGGAAGGTACACCGGCTGCCTCATGCCGGCCAGCCTGAGGATGATGCTGCCTCGTCGCACCGGCAGCGCCCGCCAAAACTTTGCCCTGCACACCAGCAAATGGGCTGCTCAGCAAGTCACCGGCGGGAGGCAGGGCTGGCAGTTGGCACCACAGCCATTCCCTCCTTATGAAAAATGGCTCCAGATGGCTGAGGGAGGAGACCCGCCATTCAGAGGTTGGGGGCCTGCTGGGCGCTCGTTAGCGCCAAGGCCGCCTGCTGGCCAGGCCCAGGTGTTCCAGCTGTAGGAATTGCCAGAGGCCCCCTGCAATGATAAGGACCACCTGGTGCCCAGGTTGCCCTCAAGGAGGAGCCGCTGTGCATCGTTGAGCTCGGTCTCGCAACGGGGGCCATCCTGCGAGCCGTCTGATGCCCGTCAAGGACCATGAGGATGTCTGGAGGTGACAACATTATTGCCGCCTCTGGAATTCCGTGCTTTCTGGTCCACCACATTCATTCAGGCATTCAGACAAGGCCGCTGCTGCTGCGCCGGCTGTGCGGTGTGGGAGGCTGGCGGCGGCAGGGCCTGCTGCGCGGCCGCCTGCCTGCTGCTGGGGGCCTGACGAGGGCTGTGACTGCGGCCTGGTTGGCTGCCTGCCCATGCAGGCTGGGGCTGCGCCCGCTGCACACCTAATGGCGCTGACTGAGAGGTTGAGAAGGGGCTGGCCTGCTGGCAGGGAGCTCCCGCAGCGGCTGGCCGCTCCATCGGGCCGCGATGGCGGCGGGCCGGACCGCGTGGGCGGCCTGAACTGCTCCGCTAGGGACGGCGCCGCCGTCTCCACGGTGGGCTCCAGCTCGCCCGCCCGCACGAGCCTGCGGCGCTTCTGAGGCCCCTGCGCGGCTGTGCCTCTGCACGCAGCGCCACTTGCCTGTCACAGACTCACCAGCACGCATTGCCACTGGCACCTGCCGGATGGCGCCTGGCATGACAGAACTGCCATGCTCAGGCTGGCCATCGGATGCATTCTCGGATGCATTCTTTTGCGTGGCTTTCACGTTCTGACGACGCTGTTGCTGTTTGAATTCTAGCATCTGCTGCCGCGCTGATGCTGCCTGATGTCCTCACATCTCCCCTCTAGCAAACAGCAGGGCATTGGGAGTGAGGCGTACGCGGGAGCCTCATCCTCTGTTGAGGCTGAGGTGGCCGCCTGGCCGCCAGCGGCCTCGGCTGCGCCGCGCGTCTTGGCCCTGCTGCGTTCTTTAGAGCGTTTCTCCGCTCCGAGCATGGCCGCCCTGCACGCGCCGTGGATTCAGAACTTAAACAATCTCGCAGCACTCCACGCAGCATGCTGCCAGCAGCCGCCCAGACAATCACATGCCCATTCCATTCAGTATCATGCAGGGGCACCCAGCTGAGCGCCAGCACAGCCACCTGCCACCCGCCGGGTGCAGCCAGACTGCTGCACCTCAAGCAGCATGCCCGATGGAGGGCGGCTCACCGCCGCGTAATGGCGTCGGGGTCACCGGCCATGCCGCGCAGCCCAGAAGGCAGCCGCGGAGGCCGGCAACCCGGTTGCCTTCTGGGCTGCGCGGCGCTGCCTGCGCGCAGCATTGCTGCGTTCCCCCTGCACGCAGCATTGCTGCGTTCCCTGCATGCACAGAATGAAGAATGGTGAGGGCTCAACATCAAGTGCCAAACACTTCAATCAAAGTCATTACAGCAGCATTGTTGGCCTGCTTAGGCCTAGTGGACAAGTCATGTGATTGCGCGCTTCCGTCAGGCAGCCCTCCGCTTCGAGCAGCATCTTCACTGCCACCCCCGCTGCCGTCAGAACAATGCTCATGAGGCAGGGCACCGGAGTGGTGGTGGCATACTGCGCAGCCTTCCGCTTGGCGCTCGCGGCAGCCTCTGCTGCAGCGGCTGCAGGGCTGTCGGGCTGTCCCGGCCGCGTCGCGCTTCTTGGCCTTCCTGCGCTAATTTGGCTGCGCCTGTGCGCTGCGCGGTTGGCCGCCCTGCACGCGCCGCAGATTCAGAACGTGAACAATCCCACAGCACGCAGCGTGCTGCCAGCAGCTGCCCAGACAGTAACACGCCCACTCCATTCAGTATCATGCAGGGGCACCCAGCTGAGCGCCAGCGCAGCCACTTGCCTCCCGGGTGCAGCCAGACTGCTGCACCTCAAGCAGCGTGCCCGATGGATGGCAGCTCACCGTTCTTCAATGGCAGCGGGGTCGCCGGCGCCTGTGGCTGCCTTCACAGCCGTGCGATGCTGCCTGTTAGCAGCGTTGGTGGCGTCCCTGCATGCACAGAGTGAAGAATGGTGAGTGCTTTCCTCATTCACATCACTACGGCAGAGCTCACCTGCTCATGCAGTGATGCAAAGTTCCCTTCTGCAGCAAACCAGACCGCTGCTAATTCCCGCCGCTGTCGCTGTCATTGCCAGCAGAATCATGTTGTCTGTTGACAACCTTCATGCCCGGCATCAGACAAGAAACAGGGCACTGGAGCGATGACGTACCGCGCTGCCTGTTGCTTGGCAAGTTCCGTCTCTGCCTCCTTGGCTGCAGCGCCGCCGGTTGCCTGCTTCTTGGCGAGCTCTGCCTTCTTTTTGTTGGCGGCCCAACGCCGCCGGAAGCAGATCTTTGTCTTAAGTCGCTTCTGTCCTGTGCGCACCGCAGATTGAGTCTGTCAGGGCTGGATCATGTCACGCATCCTGTTGCCGGCACATGTGAAAGTTGAGGAAAGCCCACAGGAGCTTGCCTCTGCACATGTGGATTGAGCGGTGCAATGACGGCAAAATGGCCATCTGCTTTGGCTGCTGCCAGCTGCCTGCTTCCTACAGAGGCTCGCGAGAATGCAGCTTCCATTCTGATTCGGGCAGCCGCAGCAAGCAGACGGTTTGGAGGCAGGTCCAAGATCGCACCTTCGCATTTTCCACGGCGCGCTGGACCATGCGCAGCCCGACCGCTGCAGGACCAACCACGCTGTGCACTGCAGCAGGACGTCCGCCAAGTACCCAACGGCCGGCCGCGGAAGCCGGCGCTCCGGCGCCGGGGCTTGCCGGCGGCGTAGGCCTCGACCGTGGCGGCGGCCTCCCCACGGCGGCGACTGCAAGCGGAATTACGGCGTAACTCGACCGCCTTCCGCCGCCAGCGATCCGAGGGGGATACGCACGGGCACTCACCCTGCCTTATGCCCGCGCTGGAGGTGGCACAACATGCACGCCCCCGCCGGGCGCAGCATCTGCCACCACTTCTGCTGCTTTCGAGGGCTCATGATGATGCGGTGCGCGAAGAGGCGGCAGTGTGGCCTGCCGGTTCGGCCTGCATGCTCGCATGGGGCCTCGGATGTCCTAGATTAACAATGCTGACCTCAGCCTGGTAGTTTCTAATGCTTAATCTAATATGTGGCCATCTGGCCGCCTGCGTCTAGCTTTCTCGCCATGATTATGGCTCCATACTGGTAGCAGCGCCTGTATTGATCAACAAAGGCACTCATGAGCGTCACCCACCATTCCGCAAACCCCTGAAGCATGATGCCCACCAGCATGGCGCCCTCTCGGCTGCAATCCAGCCGGGGACTTGCTCCAGGGGATCCTGACGTTACCAGGAGGCAGGCCCCCCTCACACACACGCTGTTCATTGCTGTCCCTCACTCATTCGCGCTCTCGCTAGTCTAGCCGCTCGTTTGAGCGCAGTTCCGGTCTCGAGTTCTCATGAAAGACAGACAGACGGACGGCGCTGGAAACGCAAGGCAGCTCAGACTTCAAATTTGATCACAGGGGGCACCGGCGGCGGCGCCGCGTCGGCCGGGTCCAGCCGCCGGCCGCCGCCACGCCGCGGGTCGGGCGCGAGCACCAGCAGCGAGCCGTCCGCGCCGCCGGCCAGCACGCACTCCTCGCCGGTCACCGCCAGCGCCGTCAGCGGCCCGCGCTGCGGGTCGTACCGCAGCACCGCCTGCGGGGCCGGGCCCCTTCAGCTGTCGCCGGGGCCTTGCCTGTGCATGGGGGCGGGGAGGCAGCCACCCGCCCACCTGCAGCGTGTGCAGCCAGCGCAGCGTGATGGCCCCCTTCGCGCCGCCCGTCAGCAGGAAGCGCCCGTCCGGCGAGGCCGCCAGCGCCGCCAGCCGCTCGCCGCACTCGGCGCTCACCAGCAGCCGGCCGTGCGCGGCCAGCG
>BHFV01000615.1:0-19029 GCA_003568905.1 Trebouxiophyceae sp. KSI-1
CCCCCAGCTGACCGCAGCCTGCCCTGCACGCAGCAGCAGCCCTCACCAAAAAGCAGGCGGTCAGGCGGCAGCAGCAGCAGCCCCCAAGTTCCTGCGTGCCCCCACCATGTTGCCATGTTGCCGGAGTCCCAAGACTCGGCACCCCCGCCGCTCCGCCTCGTTTCGATGTGGGAGCGATTGGGCCTGGCTGACCCGCAGGTGGCGCTGGGCCGCCTGGCGCTGGAGCCGCTGGCGGTGCTGGCGGCCGTGTGCGGGCGGGAGGGGCGCGAGATCCTGTCGCTGCCGCTGCACCCGCTGCAGGCGCACGTGCCCGAGGCGGAGCTGCTGCGGGTGGTGGAGGTGGCGCTCATGACGGCCGTCGCCCAGGTGTGGTCCTTGTAAGCCGCCTGCAGCGCCCAGCAGCGGCTGCAGCGCTGTGAGGCACACTTGGCGGCCGCTCTGATCGGATTGCACAGCCGAACAGCCTCCTCTGCTCGCGCTGCAGGTGGGCGCGGACATCAACCTGATGGCGTCCAACGGCTGGCTGGCCGCGATGCTGCCGCTCGTCCCTGGCCTCGGCCCCCGCAAGGCGCGGTCGCTGCTGCAGGCGGTGCAGGCGCACGAGTTCGCGCTCAACCGGGTGAGCCTCTGGAAGGGCGAGGTCTGGAGGCCGGGCAACGTCGTTTTCAGGTGCCCTTCCCCTTTTCCCTGCAGCCGGGACGGCACTGCCAACCCCTGCATCCCTCTGCAGCTGCCGAGGGGAGCATGGCGGGGGCGGCGCCGCAGCAGCCCCGCCTGCCTCAGGCAGCCGCCATGAGAGCGCCGGCTGGGGCGCTGTCGCAGGAACTGCGGCGGCTTCCTGCGCGTGACCGCCAAGGCGCGCGGCCTGGTGAACGCGGAGGTGGCGCCCATCGACTCGGCGCGCATCGAGCCGCTCGCGTACCAGAAGGCCTTTGCGCTCGCGCGCGCGGCCGTGGGCGCCGAGCGCGGCGGCGGCGAGGAGGAGGACGTCGCGGCGGTGCGCAACGCGATGGCCAAGCCGGAGAAGGTGGAGGCGCTCGACCTGGAGGCGCGCCCCCCCTGCCCGCCTTTCAAACCGCCGCTGCACAGCAGTTGGCCGGGCGGGCTCTTGCGAGCACGATCAGGTCTTCTGCGGTGCGGGTGGAATGCAGGCCTGGAAGTACAACAGCCGTCGCTGGTCGTCTGTCCATTCTTTCAAACGGGAAGTGCCAGTGATTGTCCGAACATTGCTGCTCCCTCGGCATTCCACCGTCCGTTGAAAAAACAAGTCAAGCATTCCCCCACATCAGGCAGCACAGCCCATTTCAAAGGCGCTGCGCACGCTCTCAGCAGCCCTCCCTTCCGGCGCACCGCCCGCAGGAGCTGCACGCCTCGCTGGCGGCGCAGAGCGAGGACCCGGCGGCCTTCAACCAGATCTCGACGCTGGTCGACATCGCGATGGAGTTCATCGCGCCGACCATGGAGCTGCGCGTGGGCAACCTGCTGGAGGAGGGCGACATCGTGCGCCCGCCCGCCCTTGCCTGTCCCACCGCCTCCCGCCGGCAAAGTCTGGACTGCCTGTCGTGTCACGGCGCTAGGTCAGCACAGCTTGGCAGTCAGTCGCTCGCTGCAACTCGGGGGTTTGTGCAGACAGGCTCGAGAGGGGGCTGCGTCCTTTCTCCCAAGGCGTGCCATGACTCACATATGACCCACCGCCGCCGCTGGCGCACCGGAAGCTGTCTGGCCGTGGTCCCCGCGGACAGCGCGGCGCTCTGCGGCGTCCAACAGCCATTCACCGCCTGACCCGCCTCCGCGCTGGTGCGTGTCGCCTGCAGAAGGAGAAGCAGTTCTGGTGGATGGTCGGCGAGACGTCCGCCTCGCTCAAGCCCGGCCGCCGCGTGGAGGCGCTCGTGCGCTTCGTCGGCCTGGCGGAGGCGCGCTGCAGCCTGCCCGAGATCGGCGACCTGGACGCGCTGCTCTCCGCCTCGGACATCTCCTCCAAGGGAGCCGTCACGCCCAGCGACTACCTGCAGGTCGGCCAGACGGTGCCCGCGCGGTGCGCCCCTCTCTTACCGCACCGCTCTGCCCGTGCTCGCCGGCCTGTCGACCCTGCTCCCTCATACAGCTCCCTGTCACATGACGGGCTGCAGCGGGGGAGGTGCTGCTGCGCATGGCCGGCTCGTTGCCAGCCGCCCTCCTGCGCTGCGATCTGGCTCACGGGGCGGCAGCGCCCTTTAGTCAGCTGCCGCTGCTGCTCGGTTGCCTGGCGCCGCTGCCACGCTCAGGCCTGTCCGCTGGTGCCCCCCCGTGCAGCATCAAGTCGGTCATCCCGGAGGAGTTCCGCGTCGAGATTACGACCAGCAGCGCGGACCTGAACGACGACGCGCGGTGGGAGGAGAAGTACTGCCAGGCCGACAACCCCCACTACCACGTGCTCACCGACGAGGAGCGCAAGGCGGCCGAGAACGAGCGCAGGCGCCAGGCGCGGTGGGCGACCCCGTCCCTGCTGACTTTGCAAGGCAACCCGCGTGCGTGGGGCTCCGTCTGGAGCAGCTGCGCCCGCGAGCTGGCAGCTGCCGCTGTGCTTGCGGCAGAGCGACAGCTGCACGCGCTTTCCCCGCAGCCCAGCCGTTCCAGGATGCGCTGCCACCCGGGCCTTCCAGCAGCTGCGGGGGCGGAAAGGGGTGCACTGACTCCTTCCCCCCCCGCGCGAGCGCAGGCCCAAGGTGCTGACCAAGCGCACGATCGACCACCCCAACTTCCGCAACGTCTCCTCCGCGGAGGTGACCGCGCTGCTGGAGGAGATGGCCGCCGGGGAGGCCGTCTTCCGGCCGTCCACCAAGAACACCGACACGATCACGCTCACCATGAAGGCATCCCCCCTCCCTTCCAGTTTCCGCTTCCCGCTGCCTCCCCATCCAGGCTGCAGCGAAATCAGGCCGCGCGGTGCGCCCCCCGCAATCAGGCAGCCTCAGAGCAGAGGTCGGTGGTTGGAGGTGGGCGCGATGATCTGCATTTTGTCTTGCGGCCGCCGATCTGCCAGCTGCCCTGCGGCAGCCCGCCAGCCAGCCTGTCGCCCTGCCCCGCGCAGCTGCACGCGAGTGATGTCGAGGACATCATCATCCACCGCGACGTCAAAGAGGGGCGCAAGAAGGGCGGCCCGCTCACGCTCGGCACGCCGCTCACGCTGATGATCGACGGCAAGCCGGAGAAGTTTGAGGACCTGGACGAGATCCTCGCGCGCTTCGTGGAGCCGCTGGCCGAGCGCGTGCAGCAGGTCGTCCGGCACAGGCGGGCCGCCGCCCCTCCCCTGCAGGCTGCGCAGTGCGCCGCTGGGGGGTGCTGTGCCGCCGCCAGTCAGAAAGCGCGTGCCAAACAGAGCCGCCGCACCGGTCCCAGCAGCGCTGGCGCTGCGTTGCCCCCCCTCCCAATCCATGCCTGCTCGACAGCGCTGCCCACCCGCCTGAGGCCGCCTCCCGCACTCCGCCCGCAGGAAGTTCCGCGAGGCCTCCTGGCCGGAGCTGCAGGAGAAGCTGCAGGCGGAGGCGGCCGCCACTGCCGCGCCGGCCGCATACTGCCTGGCGGCTGACTACATCAACGCGGGCTTCTTCTACATCGGCTGCGTGCTGCCGACCGTCAACCGCACGCCGCGGCGCGAGTACTTCAAGGTCACGCCGCAGGGCTTTTATTTCCGCAAGAGGGCGCGTTTTTCCCCCACCCCCGCGCAATGCCTGGGCCTGCTGGCGGCGGCGGCTGCTGTGACAATGACACAACAAGGCGAGGGCATGCCGCTGCACTCGCGCTTGCGCCTTGAGCCCTCGCTCTGGAGACCCGCTCTCCTGAAGCCTCTTCTAGCGTTGGGGGGCTCGGCTCTGCTCTGCACTGTTGCCGCCAGTGGAGGGGGCGCCTGCTCGCGGCTCTGCTAGGCTTTTTGCTTCGTTGCCGATCCTGCTCCAGGCGGTGTGCTGCCAATCCAGGCAACCTGAGATGCCTGTCTCGCCTTGCAGGTGTTCACCGACGTGGAGAAGATGCTGGGCGCCTTCAAGCGCCACCCCGTGGGCCCCGATCGCATGCAGCGGCCGCCCGAGCCGCCCGTGGGCCCGCCGCCACTGCAGCCGCAGCAGGCCCCGCTGCCGCCGCCGCAGCCGTACGGCGCGCCGGTGCCGGGCTACGGATTTGCGCCCCCGCCCCCGAGCGGTGCGCCCCTCGCCCGCCTCGCTTGCAGCGGGAATTGCTATGCTCTGGTCGACCCCGTGGGTTGGGACGTGCCTGCACATCTGCTCGGCCCTTCAAGGCTTACTCAGAGCCCGAGTGCGGCTTGTTCAGAGCCTGAGTGCGATGGTCTGGTGCTGTGCAGGCTATGGCATGCCGCAGCCTTACAACCCGGCGCTGCAGGCAATGTACCAGCAGCCGCAGGCCGGCTACCGCGGCTGACCGCTGCGCTGCGGCGTGCTGCTTTTGTTGCATTGTTTAGAGCAGACGTCGCTTTTTGCTGGTCCTGATTTCCTGAGCAAACGCATGCCGGTCGGGGGTCCCTTGAGCGCCTTTTGTCTGCCAGTTGTTCGCGAGCGAGTGAGACACCTGCCTCTATTCAGCGATCACCCATTGGGTGCTGTGCACGATGCCAAAGCGGCTCCCAGAGAAGCAGGGACCAAGCTGCAAGCTCACACGCGCGGGCATCGTGTCAGATCACGCGGCTGCGAATGGCCATGTGCCCGCCCGCTCGCCTCACTTCTTCTCCAGGTAGTTGCCCGCCTTCTTGGCGATCGCGTCGATCTTCTTCACGTACTTGGGTATGTCAAACTTGCGCTTGGCGCCGTTGTAGTTCATGTAGCGGATCTTGCCAAACACAGCCCGCTCCGCCCAGCCCTGGCATGCCACCCACCCAAAAGCGGTCAGCGCGGCCGCTGCAGCAACTGCCACCGCTGCCAAAGCGGCCGCCTCGAAGACTGGCTGTGAGCACCGCATGGGCGAGCGGTCTTCACAAAGCTGCAGTGTATCCTGCAAGCTCTCTGGCAGCGCTGACTGGCTGAGGCTGGCACCTGGTCGTGGATGCCGCCGATGCTCCACATGCAGCCGACGTAGCCGTTGCTGTCGCGGCCGTCGATTTCCCACTTGTCGTTCAGCTTGATGCACCACTCCAGCGCCTGCTCGGGCGACTCGGTCCACTCCAGGATCTGCGCGCGCACAGGCTAGCATTGCTGGGTGTGGCTCGGCCCGGCTCGCAGCCTCCAAACTGCAACGGTTTCTTCGTCGAGCCAAAGTCAGGCGCAGAAGCTGCCCGTACCTTTTTGGCCCAGTACATGCGGTTGAAGCCGGACATCTTGCCGTGGTAGACCATCTCCTTCTGCGACGCGTTCCACAGGTCGTCGTGCGTGTCGCCGCGCTCCAGCTGGTCCCTGCGGAGCACAGTTGCATCGGGAGCACAGTTGGGCACATTTGCAAGCCTGAGACAGCCTGGCAAGGGCAACAGCTGGTTCTTCACTGCCATAGAGCTTAAGAAACGACCGCGCCAGCAGCAAAGGGAGCCAGGTGCAGGCTGGTTCTTGGGACTGACCAGCTGTAGAGGTGCTCGCGCTTGTCGTGGCGGTGCGCATCCAGCGAGTCACGCGCCCAGTCCGAGAAGGCCTTGCCGTTGTCGTAGTTGGGCTCGTAGAAGCAGAAGTTGTCGGACAGCTCGCGCCGCACGACCGCCTCCTCCAGGAAGGCGTCCACCTCCTCCTGGTTGGCGGGAACAGAGTGATTTGCTCAGTGCTCTCTGTACAGCCCCCATGCAGAAGCGGCAAGGGCGGCAAGACACAGGCCCGGCGTGCGCGCAAGGCCAACGAGTGCCTTGCACATTGCTTTAAAAGGAAACGAGCACTCCTCTGGATGACTTGCTCGCGAGCAGCGGGCAGGTTCTAGAGCGCGCCTTGAACTTGCTGCGGTGCTTGGCCACCTCCACCGCCATCTCCTGCGCGGACAGGTGGCCAAAGTGCAGGTAGGGCGACAGGTCGGACTGCGCCCCCTCGTTCGGGTCGTTGCGCTTGGCATGGTAGCCCTTCATGCGCTTGATGAAGGCATGCACCGCCTGCGCAAGCGAAAGAATCACCCCTTCAATCAGGCCACCAGCTGTGGGCTGCTGCCGGTGGCAGCCGCAGAGACCCTGGCAAACATGGGGCTCTTAAAAGAGGCTTGCCTCCCAGCCGGCGTCCTCGCCAGGCTGGCACCACGTGATCTCCGGCACCGCCTTGCCCTTCTCGAGCACTTCGGCAATCTCGGCGTCCCAGTCGAACGCGTCCGGCTGCGGCCCGCTCCACTCGGGCTGCTTGGAGACCGCAGGAATCTCCTGCAGGGCGCAGAGGGCTGCGCCTCAGCTGCCGCCTCCGGCTTGAGCTGACCAGCCACACGATAGCTTTGCTTATTTAGCCAGCTTCGTGCAGCGTTTGGCAGCGCTGAGGAACCAGCCCTCGCAGGCTGCTGGGGCGTTGGAAGGGGGGCGCGCCTTGAAGAACTCAGGTAGCTTCTTGTGGATCTTGTTGCGGATGGTGCGGGCGGCGTACTCCTTCTTGTCGGACGCCTCCCAGACGGGCACCACGTTGTGCGTGTCCACCTCGTGCATCGGCACCTCCAGCTTGCCGGCCACCTGCCGCCCGCCAGGCCGCAAGCTGGCTGGCTGCTGCTGGGACTACTCCAATGCACACTGTGCAACAAGAGCCAAGGGGCTCCGTCCTGACCATTGCAGTATTGACTGCAGCCTGCTGCTGACGTTCCAGGGCGCTGTTTAGACAGGGGTCAGAGGGGCGTACAGTGTCGCGCCACTTGCGCCCGTCCCGCAGCGGCGCAAAGTCGGTCACCAGCAGCGCCGCCTCGGTGTCGGCGACCAGCTTGGGGATCGTCTTGGTCGCGTCGCCCTTCAGCATGAACAGCGGGATGTTGAGCGCCTTCAGCTTGGGCTCCAGCAGCTGGAGGCCGCGCAGCATGAAGCCAAACTGACGCGCGCCCGCGTTCAGGTAGCTGTCCAGCTGCAGCCGGGCGGGCATGGGTCAGCCAGTAGCAGAGAGCGGTGGTGGCAGCGGGGGTGTGGCTGTGGCTGTTGCTTTGCTGGCAGAAGGGCGGGCGCTTGCCAGGTTGAAGGCGACCGCCACCGGTGCCCCCGTCTTGGCAGCCTCCTCGCACGCGTGCAGCAGCGCCCAGTTGCCGCGCACGCGCTGGTCCCGCGACATCCTGCGAGCATGGGGCAGAGGGCTCCAGCCTGCCGGCATCTTTGCTCCTGCGTTGGCATCAGGATGCCGAGAGGTGGCCCACCAGTAGATGACGGGCCCCTCTTTGACCTCGCCCTCCTTCAGGTGGCGCACGCGCTTGGGGCTGACCACTTTCCCGCTCGACTTGGCCGCCTTTTTGGAGCTGCTGCCCTCGCCGCCAGACGCCTCGCTCTTGCGCTTGGGCGCCATGGCGGCCTCGTATGCGCTCTCTGCAGCCTGCTTACTGGCTGCCTTGCCCGCTCGCGCCTGGATGTGCCTGTTCACGGGGCTTGCATGTCAGTTGGTGACATGCCAGTGGTGGCAGGGGCTGCCAGGAGCTGAGCAGCTCAGGAAGCCACTTGATACAAGAGCCATACGGCTCATAGCTTCTGTATATGGAAGTTTTGGATCCTCCAGTGCTGCAGACAGCCCAGGGGGCCGAAACATCCGCAGCCGAAACGGCGTCCGGGACCGCGAGGGGCGCAGTAACTTTTGACCGTGCAATCAGCACGGTACTCTTGTAGCATACGTAATTCTCACGCGGAGCCTGAAGCCCAGGGACCGGGAGGGAGCTCGCCGGGCGTTGGATGGTGCTGCCGGGATGGGGAACGCCGCGTTTGCGCCGACTCGGTGCGTCTCCCACTGTCGAGCGACGCGGGCCACTCGCGCGAAGTTAGCACCGCTCCTCCAGAGCATGCAGGTCCCAAAATGCGACTGCGGGAGGTGGCCGCGGACTCGCCACGACGTCCCGCCGCGCGTTGCCGCCAAGGTTTCGCTCAGCCCTCCTCAATGTCTCGGCTGCCTCGTCTCTCTTGCGCACAATCCTTTCACCTGGTCGTCTCTGTTCACACTTCCAGCAGGGCAGTATTTGCCTTCCAAATCGCAGAAAAGAACATCCAGCCATGCCGATGCTTGCCATCCGGTCGGCCGACTAACAGCCGGTAATCCAAACAGACATGTCGGCGAACGATTTCAGCCTTCCAGTGCGTGATCCTGTGGTTGAATACGAGAAAATCAAGAGGATCGGCGAAGGTGTGCGATGCGACAGCCCCAACCAGCACCAAGAGCGTGCGGCAGAGTGCTCGTTCGGAGTTCACAGTCATGTACTTTTCTTGCTGTTTGTGGTGTGTTGTAGTGATATGGGCCCGGGCATCAAGGGTGATGCCATTGCAGGCACCTACGGCGTTGTGTACAAGGCGCGGGACCGCAAGACGGGCGAGATTGTCGCGTTGAAGAAGATCCTGATGGATCGGGAAAAGGACGGTGCGGGTTCCTCCCAGCAGCAATCACCAAGCAGGCATCCTTCACCTGCGGCTCAAAGGGCCTCAATACGCTGCAGGCGTGCCTGTCACCGCCATCCGCGAGCTGCGCGTGCTGCAGACGTGCCGCCACCCAAACATCGTGCAGTTGCAGAAGGTGGTGACCGGAAGCAAGTTTGACAGGCACGTGCTGCCGGTGCCGGCTCCCCCTTCTGCTGGTGCCCTCAGCAGCCTCAATGGAACCCGCGCCCCGCAGCGTATTCATGGTCTTTGAGTACTGCGCGCACGACCTGGGCCGGCTGCTGGACACGATGCCGCGGCCTTTTGCTGAGGCGGAGGTCAAGTGCCTGGTGCAGCAGGCGCGCCCCTTGCCGCTCCACTGCTGCAGCCTCCTCTGCCACACCCCGTCCCAAGGGCTCCTCATGTCTGTGCAACTCTGACTCGGACGCATGAATGGCCTGCAGCTGCTGCTGGCGGTCGAGTGGCTGCACGCTCGCTGGGTGATGCACCGCGACCTCAAGCTGTGCAACCTGCTGCTCACGCGCGACGGCCGGCTCAAGGTCTGCGACTTTGGCCTGGCGCGCTTCTGCCGCGCATATGAAGAGCCGTGCACGCCCAACGTGGTCACCCTCTGGTACAGGTGCCCCCTCCCCCCCCACACCTGCTGATCGGCTGGCAAGTGCACTGGCGGCTGCCCGCTGCCGGGCTGGGCTGACGCATGGCGCTCGCAGGGCGCCCGAGATCCTGCTGGGCTCCGAGCTGTACACCGACAAGGTCGACATCTGGGCAGGCACGTTCCCAGCCCTCTGGCCCCCCTTTCCCCGCTGGCAAGGCGCCTCCGGCTCGCTCTGGGACTGAGGCTGCCCCGCCGCGCTGCAGTCGGCTGCATCATGGGCGAGCTGCTCAAGCACGCGCCGCTCTTCCCCGGCCGCACCGAGATCGCGATGCTCGACCTGCAGACCAAGCTGCTGGGCAACCCGCACGCAGGCATCTGGCCGGCGAGCCCCTGGCCCCTTGCAGCTTCTTGCCCGGGCTGTGGGTGCGTGTGTGGTGCTGAGGCGGGCGGCTCCTGCCCGCAGGACTTTGACAAGCTGCCGCACGCGGGCAAGCTGGCGCTCAAGGAGCAGCCGTTCAATTACCTGGAGCAGGTCCGGCCCCTGCAGCTGCCCTGCCAACGCGCCCCTCGAGGTGCCGGCGGTCGCTGAGGCCGGCGGCGCCGCAGGAGCTGGGAGGCGTCTCGCCCAGCGGCATCGACCTGCTGGACCGGCTGCTGACGTGGGACCCGGCGCGGCGCTGCTCGGCCTCGCAGGCGCTGCGGCACGCCTGGTTCTCATCGCGCCCGCTGCCGCTGCGGCCCGAGGCGATGCCGGCCTTCCCCTCCACGCAGGACGCGCACGGCGAGGCGGCGCCCCGGCCGCGGTGCGAGCCCGCGCCTCCCATTTCCCCAAACAGCAGCAGTCCCCCCTGCTGAGAGATGGGAAGCAGCAGAGCGGAGAGGGCGCCGGTGTTCAGGCGATGGTGGCGGCGGCTGCAGGGCCGAGGGCGCCGGCGGCGCCAAGCGGCGGGATGACGAGCGGTTCGGCAGCCAGTTTGGGCGGGACCTGCCGGCGCGGGGAGGCAAGCGCGCGCGGCGCTGAGACTGCCGCTTCTGCTGCCCCGCCTTGCCTATGGATCGGTCGGATCAGCCCAGCGCCTCAGGTGCCTCCAGCCCTCCTCATCTTGATCGTCTCTCATGCTAACGAGTGGCAGCGGACTGATGGTTTGCCGCTGCCTTGCTAGGCAAGTGGCGACTCTGGGAGCTGGTGGCTGCCAGCCTTCAAAGGCGGCAGGGTCGGAGGCCCAGGCGGCTACTGCAGGCCCAGAGGCCCTCGCTCCCATCAGAAGCTGCTCTCTGGCTGGCAGCCAGCTTCGCCGCCAGGTCCTTGCCTTGCTGCAGCAGTCCCAGCCTGAGTGGGCTAAGATAGCCTTTAGAAGCTGGCTCACAGACACTTACTCCTGGTGCACTGCCAGTGCTTCCCGCAGCGTGTTGAAGCAGGCGGACTGCAAGGCCAGCCCGCGCCCAAGAATCAGGAGGCGCTGCGCAGCTCATGGCCTCAACAAGACTGTAGCACCAGTCTCATTCATATCCAGTCAGCAGTAAAATTGTGCGGGGAGCAGCTGTCGGCAGCCAGACACCTGAGCAGCAAAAAGTCGTGGGCGCACTTGCGCCGGCAGGGAGGCGCCGCCTAGCTGTCCGGCTTGCGGGCGGTGATGAGGGCAAACTTGATGAGGCCCCTCCGGTAGCCGCGCGCCATCAGCGGCATGACCAGAGCGCCCTGCATCAGGCAGTCGCATGCTCTGCTCAAACACGACCCCCTGTGCCACAGCAGCACTAGCAGGAGGGGTCAGCTGCTCCCCAGCCAGCCGCTGCTGCCCAGCGCACCACACAGCTGCTGACGCTTCCCCATCCAGCAAGCAAGAGAGGGGATGTCTCTGTCGCCGAGTGGGCTGCCTGTGCACGGCCAGCGGGCAGAGCCAGGCTGCTCGAGGGGGGACAGGGGGACCTTGACGGTGGTCCAGCCGGCACGCAGCAGCCCGGCCAGGCCCTGCCGCGAGAGCGCCGAGCGGATGACCGCGTTCCAAAAGGGCGCCACCTCGTCAGACCAGTCGGCCGTCTTGACGTCCTGCAGAGGGGCGGTGGCCGTATGAAAATCACAATGATGCGGCGCGCCTCCTTCGCACGAGACACAGGCACATGAGGTCGGTGCGCACACAAGCAAGAAAGAGGGCCTTGCTGGCAGAATCAGGCTCGCAGCTTGCTGCTTGGGGCATGTGCGCCGGCAGGCCGCCAGCGCGCGCCTGCCGCTAGCTGTGCGCCTGCAGAGGCTTGAGGCGGGAGGCGCGTGCGCGCCTGCATGCCCTGCTGCTCGAACAGGCGCTGGTAGTCCGCCAGGGAGCACCACTGCGGCAGGTAGTACGCCTCGTTGATGCGGTCCAGCAGCTCGTGCTCGCTCGTGCTCAGCCCCGCCTCGCCCGGAGCCAGGTTCCTGCGATCGCGCGGCCAGGCGGCTGCCGATGGGTCTGCGAATGTGAGGTTTGTGATGGTGAGGTGCGTTGGCATTGGCGGCTGTGGCATGACCATGGTGTGGCATGACCATGGCTGCGCACGGAATGGAACGAGATGCTGTGGGAGGCGATCTGATGTGCGTGGCAGTTGGGGTCCCTGGGCAAGCAGAGGAGGCGGCAGGGCACCTGTGGCACCAGGTGACGACGATGACCCGGCCGCCCGGCGCGCACACGCGCACGAGCTCGCCCACAAAGCGGCGTTTGTCCGGCATGTGCTCGCCGCTGCAGGCGGGCAGGCGCAGGCAGACGTCAGTCTGTAGCAGTTGGCGCATGGCAGATGATGCCAGCCGCTGCCTGTCACAGTCAGGAGAGGGCAAGGCGAGAAGCTCTGCACCTCTCCAGGCTCCAGACGAGGTCGAAGCTGGCGTCCGGGAACGGCTGCTCCAGCGCATCCGCCACCTGGAAGGAGCAGCTGCTCGCCAAGCCCTGCTGCTCCGCCAGGGCGTTGCCACGCGCCGCCTGCAGCCGGATGCGCTGCTCCCAGGCTGCCCACACTCTGCAGCGGGGCCGGGGTTTGCAGCGCGAAGGGCAGAAGGGCACCTGCTTTGGACTGAGCGTGATGCCGTTCGCCTGCGCGCCAAACTTGCGCGCAATGTGCCGGCTGCTGCCGCCGATGCCGCAGCCGACGTCCACCATCTGGAACACAGAGCACACCTTTTCAGTGTCAGTGTTGCCCAGAAGCGCAAAGAAAACGTGGCAGGAGGTGCGTGCTTGCCTTTGAGACGCTGGTCACTCCCGCCCAGCGCAGCACCTCGTCGATCATGTCCACCTGTGCCTGCGTGTTGCTCTTCGGCGGCGCGTCCTTCGGGTAGTAGCCGTGGTGCATGTGCTCGCCCCACATGTCTTCCCAGAGTCCAGAACTCTCGTCGTAAAAGTTGGCGATTCCTTCCCGCAGAGGTACCGCCTGCGCACGGAGCTGTGGCCTCCAACAGGTGGCGCGCAGGGACGTGATGAGGTTGCACAAAAAGGCAGATGGACTCGCCTTGTTGCCAGCGACGAGAGGCTTTATCAGCTGTTCTAGCACCGCGTGCGCGGCTATAGGTCGTCTCCGAGCGGCAGATCGCGAGGTCACGAGCGGGCGGCCGGCGAAGCGCGTCGATGCCCAACTGGGCATCGGTACGTGGCTGCATCGCCGCTGGCTCACGTTCATGGAGCCTTTCAAATGTGCCATGATTCAGCTGATGTACTGGCCAGCTGTAATAGGAAAGCAGGAAGAATTGTTGATTGTTGTGGTTGCCGAACAGCTTTCGGTGCACATGCACCCTGCACCGTTCAGACCATGAGTCTTGACATGGCATGCCGCTGAAAGCACGTCCATAGAGACATTTGCGACTGGCTGAGCCAGCTGCGCAGCTCTCACATCGCTGAACATGGCAGCCGCGCCTGGTGATGTGCTCGGCTTCCTGCCGTCGCCGGCCGCGAAGGCCAATGCTGGCGCGAGTGATATGCTGGAGGGAGAGTTGTTCGCATTCGGAGCGGCTAGTGGCATCGTCGTTGTCGATGTGCGGCCCGACATCAAGATGATTGCCATGCTCTCATCAACATTCCTTTGCCTATGGCAGCAGCTCGTCCAGGAGCCGGCACTCACCGTGATTCCTGGGCCTGCAGGTCCAGGCGATGCAGGTGGCGACCGTGCTGGTAGGGCTGCACCGGGGCGCAGTCACTGCAGTAAGCTGGTGCGCGGCCGCGGCATCCTCTCTGCAGGCTGCAGTTTTCGGGGATGCTGGCCGCCCTGAGACTCTGGGCATGCAGGTGCCCAGACAGGCTCGGCCGAGACGTCAAGAAGCTAACCAGCCTCAGGTGCATTCTTTGTCTTTCAGCCGTCTGCTGCTGCTGCTGTCTGCTAGAAGACCGATAGCCCCAGCGATTGCGACAGTCTCCCATCGCCTGGCCGCTGCCGGCAGGCTGGCGGGCGGCGATTCTGAGGGCCGAGTGGTGGTGTGGGACGTGGCGAGCGGCGCCGGCGTGGCCGGGCTGGACGACCCCTGGCTGGCCGCGACCGGGCGCAAGCCCGACGGCGGCAGGCCCGTCCCCTCCCCCGCCTCCCGCCGCTCCGCTTGTGAGCCAGGCTTCCTGCCCCCTCCTGCCTGTTCCCGGCAGGCGCGGCCGTGTTGTCTTGCCGCTGCTCTTGCGGTCGCAGGGCAGGCCCGCTGCAGGCCCCCCCACTGAGGGCGCTGCCTCCGCAGGCCGCCCGTGCGCGCTCTCGCCTGGGTCAACTCGAACCCGAGCCTGCTGGCCGTTGCTATCAATGGTCTGTTTCTGGTCTGGGACCCGCGCGGTGCGCCTGCCTCCGCCTGCTGGCTGCCAACTGAAGGGGGGGGGTGTCAGTGCTCGGCAGCTTGCAGCTGGGCTGCAGCGCAGCAGGTCTTCTGCGCCCCAACGGGAAGAAGGGGGGGCTGCTGCAACACTGGGCAGCGGCGGCGCTTGCGCAACACTCCCGTCAGCTCACGGCAGCAGCAACAACTGCAAGCGCACTGCCTCCCAGCTGCGGCAGAGCACGCGCTCGGTCACGACAGAGCTTTGCCGCGGCCGCACAGGAGGGGCGGTGGTGTGGCGCAAGGCGCTGCCGGCGGACCTGGGCGTGGCCAGCATCCCGGTCGACCCGCTGGACGCGCGCCGGCTGTGCCTCTGCGGCGAGCGGGGCAGCCTGATGGTGCTCCGCCTGTTGGACGTCGCGAAATCCAGGTCGGCTGGCCCCTGCTTCCACTGGATAGGTGAAGAAAAAAGCAAGGACAGCGCTTGCCGCCTGGCATGCGGGGGAAGGAAGCTGCTGTCACAAGGCAGGCCCTGGCTGCCCGGCAGCGCCACCTGGCGGGGCGGCGCTGCTCTGGCGGGCTGGATGACTGCTGGGAGCGGCGCTCAGAGGTGCGCCCGGGCGCAGGGTCGAGAGCCAGACGTACCGAGTGGACGTGAGCAGCGGCGGCAAGGGCGGCTCGCAGCCGCTGCGCTGCCTCTTCGCGGCCGCGCCAGACTTGCTCTTCGTGGTGCTGGCGCGCGAGGTGAGGCCGCCGCCGGCGTGGCAGCGCACCCGCCTCGGCCAGCTGGTGGCGGCTGCAGGCAGCTGACGGGGCGGCGCCACTGACATGTGGACCCTCTCGAGCTGCTGCCGATGGGTGTGCTGTGGCGGTCTGGCTGCGGCAAGACACCTGTGCATGCCACCCAAAAGAAGCCTGGTATGGGCTGTTGGGCGCTGCTGGCGTGCCGAGCATGAGCCGACCTGAGCCCCCGCACACAACAGCACCCCTTCTCTCGAGGCTNNGGGGGGGGGGGGGGGGGGGGCGCCGCCACCGGCACGTGGATCCTCTCGAGCTACTGCCTATAGGTGTGCTGGGGCGGTCTGACTGCGGCAAGACAGCGGCGAGACACCTGTGCATCCTCCCATGCGAAGGCATGGTATTGGCCGTTGAGCGCTGCTGGCATGCAAACATGAGCCAAGCTGAGCTCCTGCACACCACAGCACCCCTTCTCTCGAGGCTCCCTAACCGGCCCGCTCGCACCGCAGCTGGCTGTCTTTGACCTGGAGCACGGCCAGCCGGCCGCCTCCAGCTCGCTGCCCTCGGGCCGCCCGCCCTTCAGCGGCGTGCTGTGCTGCCTCGGCCGCGCCGGCCTGGGCAGGAGCCTGGCGGAGCCGGGCATCGACGCGCTCTTCTGCTCGCACCAGGCGAGCGCTCCTGGCACCGCGACCCCCCCCAGGCAGACTGTGCGGATGGCGGGAAAAGAGACAGGGCTAAGGTGCTTGCCGGCACTCAAGCAGTGCGAGGACCAATGCAGCCAAACACAGCGGCCGCAGCGCCCAATCGAAACCCGCTGTGCTGCGCACATGCAATCGTTTCGCACTCGGTTGCTGGGGAGTCGCGTCATGTTCACAGCATGCCTTGCCAGCGCAGCGCTCGCTTGTGTCAGCGACCCCTGCCATGCCGACTGCTCACAGCTCAAGAGAGCTCGCAGGACGGCTCGCTGTCCGCCTGGCGCCGCAAGGAGGGGCAGCTGAGCTACGTGCTGACCGCCGTCCACGCGCTGCTGCCGCCGCCCTCCCGCCTGTCCGGCAACCAGACGCCCGCGCTGGTGGCGCTGGCAGCCGCGCCCTGGCGGCGGGAGCGCGCCCCGGCGGGGGCCGCAGCAGCCGAGCCAGAGCCGGGGTGAGCTGACCGGCGCAGACTGCCGCCTGCAGAGTGGAGAAGGCAGCTACTGAGGTGCTCGGCTGCTGATCGTCCGTGAAGGGCGGGGGGTGCTGCGGAGTGGTCAGAGGGCGGCAACAGGCGCAGCCAATTGTTGGGCGCCCAGTCCGATTCCATGCCTGCAGGGGAGGCGAGGCGTCGCAAGCGCGGGCGGACGAAGTCTCGCTGCTGGCAGTCTGCGTGACTGACGACGGCAAGGTGAGCACCGCAGGGACCGCCCTCTAAGCACGAGCCCTGCCTCTCCCACACCTGCAGCAGCGCTCACTGCCGGCAGCAATGCTTACTAGAGAGCATACTAGCTATGTTCTCTCAACTCGAGCTCGGCTGCTGCAGATCTGGCAGTGGGACATCCCGACAGGCGCCAGCCCAGCCAGCAGCCGACCGGCCAAGCCTCCCCCGGCCGCCGGAGCGCTGCGGCCGACGCCGCTGGCCCCACCCGCGGATGCGCCCCGGGCGGCAGCCGGCCCGCCGGAGCCCGCGCCGCGCGCAGAGCTGCTGGGGCTGCTGCACGGGCTGCCTGCGGCCGTGACCACGCTCTCCGCCTGCCCCGCGCCGGTGGCGGTCGGGGACGGCCTGGCCGTGCCGGTGCTGGCCGCCGTCACCGCCGCCGGCAGCCTGGAGATGCTGTCGCTGCAGCAGGGCCTGCTGGCGCCGCTGCAGCCGCAGGTCTCCGCCTCGCTGGGTGCGCTCTCCATACCCTCGCGGCCCAGCGGTTGTGCTTGCGGCCTGCCTGGCACTGGCGCTGCCGGTGCTCCTTGCCAGCTGCAGCGGGAGCTGCCTGCGCTGCAAGCAAGCTGCTGCAGGCTGCCAGTCAGGCCATGCAGGCAGCTCCCCTCCCCGCCCATGCTCCTAGCCCACACACGCCAGGCAGTCGTGCGTTTGGTGCCATCCCCCCCTGCCGCCGGCCGCAGGCGCGCACCGTGACCTGGTGCGCGGCGTGCGCTGGCTGGGCGCCTCGGCCCGCGTGGCCAGCTTCAGCAGCGAGAAGGCGGGCGCCGGCTTCCGCAACCAGCTGCTGCTGAGCGACGTGCGCAACCGCGCCTCGGTGCCGGTGCGCGAGGTGGCCAGCGAGGCCGCGCCGATGCTGGGCATCCGCGCCTCGCCGGCCGGGCGCTACCTGCTGCTGCTGCTGCGGGGCGCGCCCTCCGAGATCTGGCAGGCACGGGCCGCCTGCCACGCCACAGCACACCACCAGGCCTGTCGTGACAACGCGCCTCAACGCTGCTGGCTGTGCGGCAGGCTGCTTGCTGCGGGCGGAGGCCACGACATGCCTGCATGCCTGCAGTGCGCTGCATGCACACCCTGTCTTGCACCTGCATGGCACCTGTCGGGAACGGCGCATGGTGGGGAACCGGACGGCCTCTGCTTGCACGATGCTCGGCACTGAAGGCTGCGCGCTGCGCTCGCAGGTGGGCGGCCCCGGGCGGCCGGCTCGGCTGCGCGTGCTGGACCTGCCCTTCACGGCGGTGGAGTGGGTGCTGCCGGGCGACGCGGCCGGGCCGCTGCAGCCGATGCCCGCGCCCAGACGCACCATGTGGCAGGCGCGGCCTCCTCTCGGCTCTCAGCACGCTGCCGCCGCCCTCAAATCAGCATGACCTGATGCTGGTGCATGCTGCCGGCCGCGGCTGCGATCCGCCAACATGCTGAGGGCGCCACAACCGCAGCATGGCAGTGCGACTAACGGCATGCAGTCGCTCACGTGCAGCGCTCGCCGCTGTCCAAGGAGCGTTCGCTCGGCGGCTACAGCTGGGACGGCCTGGATGAGACCGGCGGCAGCGGCGCCGGCGAGGAGGGCGGCGGCGGCGGCGAGGCGCCCGAGGAGCAGCCGGAGGAGCGGCTGGCCTTTGCGCTCGGCGACGGGCGCGTGGGCGTGCTGTCGGTCAAGGGCAAGAAGGCGGGCACTCATCCCTCCTGCCGGGGCGCGTCTGGATGCTATCAGGGCCGCATGCATAGTCTGCCCGGAGGGGGTGTTCCTCTTGCCCCTGGCTGCCCGTGCGCCTCGCACTGGCTGCGGCAGCCACACAGCCGAGCTGGATGCGTGCCTGGTCGCGCGCATGGCCCCTGTAGTTTGCCAGCCCTGCCATGCTTCCTGCCAGCTTATCAAGCAGCAGCAGCCGAGGCGCGCCGGCGGGGCTGCAGGTGACGGACACCAAGCCCAGGCGGCCGCAGTGGCCGGCCGGGGGCTTCGCGGCCGACAACCTGCCGACCGCGATCGCCGCCTGGGGCCCACTGGTGCTGCTGGGCCACGAGGACGGCAGCCTCTCGCGCTGGGACACGCGCTCGGGGCACACCCACAGCCTGACCACCGGCCAGGTGCCTCCGCCGCCGCTGCAACGGAAGCGACTCACAGCTCGTCCCTTCTACGGAAAAGCTCTGTTGTCCAGGGGTATGTACTGGCACTCATATGCCGGAATCCCCCATCATCCTTGAGAGTCCCCGGGTCAAGCCCACCGGAGGTAGCCTCCTGCTACAGCCTCATCCTGCTCACCTCGCAGCACTTGGCGCCTTGGCTGGCGCGGTGGATGCCCAGGGGCCGCGCCTGCTGCAGGGCACCGTGCGGCGGCTGCACTTTGCGGCGCCGGCCAGCGCGGAGCTCGGCCAGGGCGCCGCGCAGCCGATCCCGGTCAACGCGCGCGTGGCAGTGCTCTTCTCCGGCGGCACCTGCGGCGTCTGGGAGCTGGACGCCGCCAACGAGCTGCGGGCGGTGCGCTTTTCACTTGGACTTGCGCCGCTCTGCTAGCCGCTGCCTGCATGGCTCTTGCCACATCTGCGGCGTCTGCTCAGAGGCTGTCGTTGATGCGACAGTGTCTGAGGGGCTGCCCTGTCTTTCGCCCCCCTCACAGAGCCCCTTCACGCCGGCGAGCGCGGCCCGGCTGGGCAAGGTGATCGACCTCTCCTGGACGCCGCTGCCGCCGCCGGTCGGCCCCGGCTCGGTGCTCGCGCTGGCCACCGAGGACGGCAGCCTCGCGTTCGTCGACGCGGCGCACACGACGGCCGAGCAGCCGTCGCAGCGGCGGCGGGCGGCCGCCTTCCGCGCGCTGCTGGCGGGCGCCGTCGGCGGCGCAGAGGTGCCGACTTCAGATGATCTCTGTGGATCCCAGACACATGCTGGCAATTGGTGGTGTGGCTGACACAGCGGGCTATGGGCGCAGGGCCGGCTGCCGTCGGCCAAGCCTCACGGCTCCGCGCTGCTGCTGCCGACCTGCTGGCGCCTGCTGCTGAAGCTGCTGCTGCAGTGCGGCGTGCCAGCGCCGCTGCTGCGCGCCTGCTGCGCCGGCGGCGGGC
>BHFV01000616.1:448-19013 GCA_003568905.1 Trebouxiophyceae sp. KSI-1
GTTGCCGTGAGCCGCATGGTGGCTCGGCGCCTGCCGCTCCGCAAGCACGGGATACAGCACCGCCGCCGGCAGCGCCTCCTCCAGCGCCCGCAGCAGGCCAGCCGCCAGCCGCCGCGTGTGCGCCTGCAGCAGCATTGGCCGCCGAACTTCCCTCACTTCGAGAACGACCGTCCAGCCTGCCGGCTGCGTTGCTACTGTGCGCTGGACGGTGGCTGCCTGGGAGCAGCGAGAATCGCTTCGGGACGCAGCCGCATGCTTTCCCTTGCTGGCTGTCACAGCATGCTATATCCTGCCCGGGAGCTGCCTGGAAGCTGCCTGGAAGCTGCCTGGAAGCTGCCGGGAGAGGGCAGCCGACCTCTGTGGCAGCCAGACCAGACAGCAGCTGAGGCACCAGCGGCCGCCAGATGCCCGGCGGCAGCCCGGCCAGCAGCGCTGCGTGCCTCTCGCCAGCGGCGCCGCCGCCGATGGCTTCGGCGAGCCGCAGCAGCCGCAACAGCTCCGGCGCGGCCGCCATGGGGCCGCCCGCGGGCCGGGCGGCGGCCAGGCGCTTGCAGGAGGCAGTTGCCGCCAGAGGCCGAAGCGCCGCCGCGCGCTCGGGCTGCGGGGCGAGCGGAGGTGAATCAGGCACGGCAAGTGCAGCTAGATCGTGATTAGTAAGCATTGAACAGTTGTCAAAGTTCTGAAAAGATGCGATTGAGATAAGACAGTCAGTTGAAGGAATCTGAATCTGTGCAGGGCCTGCCGGCTCTGCTGTTTTGGCATGTGGCTCTGAATAAGAGCATGACGGAAGCATGCGCGAGGCTCCTGCATGCCCGCTGCACGGGGCAAGGGAAGCCTGCGGTGCAGACAGATCAGACAAGAGGCTCGGCTTGCTGTCTCTCTCACAGCAAGGCGCCCCCCTCAGCTGCTGCAGAGCCTTGCCCCCCTCCAGTCGCCTCGCAACTCTCAAGGCAGTCCCGGCAGCTGTGCCTGAGGATGCTCGGGGTGAGGCCTGCCTGATCTGCCTCGGCCTCCAGCCTGGCATGCAGCCAGTTTGCCAGGCCGGCCCAGGCGGCTGCGGCGCCGGGCGCCAACCGGCTCGCCAGCAGCAGCAGGCGCAGCGGCGGCGACTCGTCGCCCGGCCGGTCCGCTGACTCAGCGGCCGCCCAGGGACCGAGCTCCAGGCCCTCAATGGCAGGCGCCGCCGCCGCGCCGGCGGCTACACACGCTGCCAGCTGCAGGCACAGCGCCGCGGCGGCGGGCGCGTCCGCTGGCGGCTCCGCGGCCCAGCCGGCCATGCTGACGGCGGGCGGGGCGCAGGGGCGCTCCCCCCTTGACACCCGCAGCTTCAGGCCGGCTTCCTCGCAGCGCAGCCGCGGCGCCTCCGCCCGCTCGCCCCCGGCCGGCTCGAGGAGCCTGGCTGCCAGGTTGGCGTTGCCTGCGCCGGCGGCGCGGGCGGCGAGAGCAGTCGCGTCGGAGGCGTCCGCCGCCGCAGAGACGCGCCGCCACCAGGCGAGCTCGGGGGCCAGGCAGCCGCCCTCCGGCCAGCCGCCGGGCTCCAGCCGCAGCTGCAGCAGCTCGGCGTGCGCGGAAGGCACTGCGGGCGGCTCTGCGGCCGCCAGCCTGCAAGGAGGCAGCGCCTCAGCCACTGAGCAAGGGGCTGCAGTGCCAAGCGGCAGCATGCAGAGGACTCCGCCTGCTGCTGCCGCCGCTCAGGCCCCCACACCGGCAGGAGCGTATGGCGCCGCTCGCCCTTGAGCTTCGATTCCAATGCTTGTCAAAAATGGCTTTGTCGATTGATGAGAATGGACAATTTTGCCGCCTGACGAACCAACTCCTTTTGTTCGCCACATCTTGCGGTTTGGGCTTGTGACTGCGGACAGACTGCAGAAACGCCTTCTGCTGCCATGCGCCGCTGCTGGGCAAGTAGGATAATGAGAGGCGGCCGCACCTGACAGGCTGGCCCTCGGCTCGCAGCTGCAGCGCCGCAAGCATCTGCAGCCGCGCCCAGGGCGCCCGCAGCGCTGCCCCGCCCGCCGGCGCGGCCCGTCGGCACTGCTCCAGCCCAGCGGCCCTTCCCTGGTCGAGTGCCTCCTCGAACGCAGTTTGGAACCTGGCGGCAGCCGGCAAACAGGCTCAGGTCCGCCTGCTGCTGCTTCCCTCGCTGCCCCTTGCATTTTGAACGCGTACCGATCGCAGCACACACCCTCGTTCGAAACTCCTGGCAAGCACAGGCACGCAAGCGGCGCTGCGCAGGTGCTTTGCTGTCACCAATGAAAGGACAATCCACGCGTGTGCATTGCCTGGTGCGTGGCGGCACATGCCCTCACTCCGATTTGCATCCTCATTGTTCCAAGGAGAAAAGAGAAAGGGGGTGGGCTCTTTGGCAGCCACCTGCCGAGCACCCGGCCCTCGCCGCCGTCCCCCCGCTGCAGCGCCAGCAGCGCCCTGAACACGCCGCCGTCCGCAGCCGCCGCCAGGCTGTCAGCCGCCAGGCCGGCTGCGGCGTCTTGAGCGTCCGTGCCTCGTTCGAGCGGCGCCCAGCGGGACAGCTGCAGCAGACCGTCGGCGGTGGCCCAGTCTCGCCGCTCCAGGCTTGCCAGGGCCAGCTGGCAGTTTGCCAGCGGGCGAGGCACCACCAGCGCGGCCGCGGGCAGCCGAACGCCGCCGTTGCCGCCGCCCCTCAGCCTCTGCGGGGCGGGCGGAGCCTGGGGTGGTCAGGCGCTGCCTGGCTCAGCAGCCTGCCTCTGATCCATGCAGGTGTCGATGCAGGCGCAGCGTGCAGGACGGCGCGGTTTGCTCGGCGACCGGCTGCATACAAGGCGGTCCTGGCAGCAGGGAGACGCGTTCAGACTTCTCTGCGACGACAAATACTCTTGGCAAGTGTCAAGTGAACGATTGAGTGAGCGAGCTAACTAGTGAGCTAGTTAGTCGTCGAATGAATGAGTGAATGACTCGTGTTACTCAAGCATGCACAGCGGGAAGCAGACGTATGGCCTTGAAACGCGCGAGAAGCGGGGCGCGCCTCCAAGTAGGCGTAAAAGGTGTCCAGCCCCTCCCACTGGCCCAGGTCGGCGAGCGCCCCTCCCAGGTGCTGCACGACGAAAGCCAGGCTGTCTTCCGAAAGCCAGGCTGTGCCGGCCGCCGCGGACTCGAGCAGCGTCAGCCAGCCGGCGGCCGCCTGCTCCGTCCGCCCGGCCGCCTGCAGCGCCGCGGGGGGCAGCCATGCGAGCGTGGCTGCGATGCTGGGCACGCGGCCGCCCTCGCTGCAAACACATGCCAGGGGCCGCATCAGCTCGAGTGCTGCGACGCTGGCGGGAAGGGTCACACTCCGCATTCAGCCGGCCGCCGCGCCAGCGCTCTACCAGCGGTTCACCCCCAGCAGCCCTTCCCACTGCCCGTCTGGTGCTGAAGAAGCCACTGTTGCCGGCCGCCCTGCCTGCCACCTCGGCCGCGGATGCCCCGAGCAGGGCGTGACCCAGGCAGGTCTGATGTGCGCTTTTCGGCCCGGCGGCTCGCCTGGCCAGGAGCTCCTGCAGCGGCTCAAAGGCCCGCAGGCAGTGCGAATGCAGACCGGAGAGCGCGTCGGGCTCGCCCAGCTGCATGCCAGCAGCCGCCGCCTGCTGCAGGACGCTCGTCAGGTCGGCTGCCAGCCGGGAGGCAGGCGGCAGGGCCCGCCTGCCAGCGTCCGCTGCCCCGTCGGGAGCCTGCGGGCGCAGCCGCCGGCCTGTCGCTTGCCGTGTATTCTCTGTTCATGGGTCGTGCCCGCCGCTTTATGCGCAGCTGCCGCCGCTTCTGGGAGCGTTGCTGGCTGGCTGAAGGCTCGACTCGCGGCAGGCTCAAGTCGCGCGGGGCGGCTGCTGCCTCTTGCGAAGCAGTTTCTGTGCGGCGGGAACTGAATCGAGCGTGTCAGAGGACTGGGGATGCGGTGGGATGGAGGGACTGCTGGCTGCAAGCAAGGGAACAGGCAGGCAGGAGCACCGCGGCACATGGCAAGTCATTACAACTTGCCCAATGTCAGGCACTGTGGGCAGGCAGTCCTCAGTGGGCAGGAGAATGGCCCACCTTTGGCTCGTCCTCTGCCCGCCGCAGCAGCGCCTTGGGCTGCGCCTCGGCCTGCCCGGCCGCCCTGCCGCCGCGCTGCAGCAGCCCAGACCGCGCTGAATGTGATGCCATGTTTGGTTGATTACGAAATTGAGGGTACGTTCTTATCCCGGGTATCTGTCATCCTACGGTTTTTGACCTGTGTCTGCGCCTGCGTCTGTCCCTGCATCTGTGTCTCCGTTGACAAGTGATGGTTTGCACATCCCTCCAGATCAATATCAGCAAAAGCTTCAGCAGAAGCATCAGCAGAAGCATCAGCAGAAGTAGCGGCGCATGAGACAATGATGCAAAGGCAGGCGGGCGCTGAGCTGCTGGGGGAGGGTGCGGGGCGCGTGCCTGCCCGCCTGTGGCCTCGCTCCCCTCCTGGCCCTCCCGGGCGGCCGCCTGCAGCAGGGCCGCCTGCTGCCGGCGCAGCTCAGCCACAGAGGCGGTGGCGTGCGCCAGCACGGCTGCTGGCTCCCCCAGCCCGGCGGCCAGCTGCAGCAGCAGCGGCCGCACTCGAGCAAACCAGTCCAGGCACATCTGCAGGCGTTGCGAGCCAGGCATGTCAGGAGCACACCCGCAGGCCGCAGCGCACGCAGTCTGCTGCCAGCAGCACGCTTTGTGAAGCCGCAGCCGCCAATCTTGAAGAGGGGCAAGAGCAGGCCAAGCGCCAAGCAAGAGAGGCAGCTTCCGTTCAAGCAGCAGACCTCCAGCCTGACATGCAGACAGCCTTCGGAGGCACGGGAGGGTCGCCTGCCTTTCGATTGCCGGCAAAGAAAGCGAGCGCCGGCTGCGGCGGGTCAGCCCTGTCGGCACCGCCCTCCGCTGCAGCATGCACGTTCCTTTCCAAGGCGTCCAGCAGGTGCAGCAGCAGGCGCGGGGCGGCACTGCCAGCCGCTTCAGCTGGCTCCGCCTCCAGCCAACGGCGCAGGCCGGCCTCGAGCCCCGCGAGCGTCTGCTGCGCGCCGCCCCACGGGGAGCGCAGGCGCAGCAGGACCAGGTGCCTGGCAGCTTCCTGGGCCGCCCACCAGTGCAGCTCCGCCTCGCTGGTGAAACCCCTGGCGAGCAACGGAGGGGGGTTGCTGAGCCGGGGAGTGGGGGTCTGCTGCCTCACGCATTCTGGCAGATGCGGCTGCACTTGGCGACTGGAACTGCCAGGAGCGCCCTCTCTCGGAAAGAGGCCCGGGCGAGCCCATGGCATCGAGCACATTGCCGCGACGCCTTGAGCCTTGGAGGCTTTTGGCTGGACGCGCGCAGGCCGGAGCATGCGCGGCAGCGCCTGCTCTGCAGTGCTGCGTGCATACCGCAGGCAGACTCCTGACACGCAGGCTGCTGCGTGCTGCGGCCGTGGTTGCCAGCGACAGCCTTCAACGCTGCCACAGACCAGTGGAAGAGAACACTCAGGCAGGCTTGGGGCCGTCGGCTTGCCTGGCTGAGGCGGGGCCCTGCTGCTGCGCTGCCAGGCGCGGGCAGCTGGCGTGGCAGCGCAGCAGCCGCTCGTGCAGCGGCAGACCCGGCTCCCAGCCGCCGCCGCCGCGCGTCAGGTGCGCCAGCAGCGCGGCAAACTGCGCGGGCTTGAAGGCGCGCGCCTGCGGCTGCAGCGCCTGCCGCCTGACCCAGGCCGGCGGCGCCGCAGGGGGCCAGGCGTCCAGCTGCGGGCGAGCACAGGCGGGCCTCAGTGCTTCCGCCGGCTCGCTTGCGTGGCCCCTCCCAGAGGCGGTGCGAAGCAGCCAACTGCAAGGCCCCGCTGTGTATCTGCACCGGTGCCGTGCAAGCTCGATTGTCGATCTGTCGACTGCAAGCCGTCTTGCGGTGCGAAGAATGCTCCAACCAGAGCCAAACCTGAGTCATTCCATGCAGCAGCTTGCCTGATGAAGCTGTGCAGACTGTGAGCCGCGCATTCCTCAGCGACACCTTCACCCAGAAGCCTGCTGGACTCGTGCGCGGCAGAGGCGGGCGCTTGCCGATGGGGGTTTGGCCGTTGCCAGCAGCACCCGCTGCCAGGCCGCCCTGACCTCAGGCGCCAAATCAGCCAGCCGTTCCAGCGCCAGCGCTGCGGCCGCGCCTCCCAGCCCGCCTCTGCCCCTCTCCGCCGCGCCCAGCAGCGCCTCGGCAGCTGCCAGCCGCACCCGCGGCCTGGCATCTGCCGCCGCCGCCGCAGCCGCCGGCCACAATGGCGCCTCTGCCGGCTCTCCGCCGCTGCCAAAGTCCCGCGCCGGCAGCTGCGCCAGCCAGGCCAGTGCAGCGGCGCAGACTTGCTCCGATTGCTTCGGCAACACAAGGCTGCTGAGCCGGGCGGGCAGCGCCTCAGGGCTGCCGCCGCCCGCGGCCTGCAGCAGGCCCAGCGCCTCCGTGTGCAGCCGCCAGTCTCCCGCCAGGCAGCCTGCAAAGCCCCCCTGGCAAGTCAGCAGATGCTGCCTGGCAGTGAAGCTGCTCGGAAGCCATGGCTGAGCGGCCAGCTCACCCTCGGGCCCGCAGCACTCCCACAATGCCTCGCACACAACCGACCGCCTGCCGCCTTCGGACTCTGGCTGCAGCAGCGGCCGCAGCGCGCGTAGGCTAAAAGCAGCCAGCAGGCGCTGCTCTGCTGCGTCGAGTGGCGGCGCTGGCTGCTCGGTAGCTTCTCCCCTCGCCTCCCCGGCCACGCTAGGCTGGCACAGCCGCAGCTCCTGCAGCGTGTGCTCCAAGGCACAGCTGAAGGTCTCTTCCGGCTCTGCTGCCAGGAGTACGGAGTACGTCTGTCCCACGAGCTGCAGCGCTTCCGCATCGCCATGCAGCCTGCAGGCGGGCACACACAGCGGGGCTCGCAGTCGCATTTGGCTGCGCAGCCTCCGCGCAGCTTCTTGAGCCATTCTTGCGCATTGAGTCAGTGAGCCAGCAGTGGCCCCGCCAGCCTGGCGCAGGCGCCAGCGCTGGCTGCGCCCCAGCCTGTTGGGCGTGTCAAGCCCTTTGAGGCCCCTTGAATCCTATCCAGACGAGCAATTGCTGGCAAACGCCCATGTGCCTCCCCTCCCCGCAGACACCACACACCCACATTACGACCTCCTCATGATGTCTGTGTGAAGCCACGGGGACTGCATGTTTGTCATTTGCTGGGCACCTTAGGCGCGAGAAGGCAGAGCCACGAGCCAGCAGCCGCGCCAGCGCTGCCATCGGCGGGTTGCCGCCTTGGCGCTGCATGAGCGCCAGGCAGCGCAGGTGCAGCCGCAGGGCGGCAGCAACGCCTGCTCGGCTCGCTCCAGGCGTGCCCAGCATCGCCAGCACCAGGGCCAGCAGCTGCGGGTACGCCTCGGCCACCTGCCAAACAATACGCACTCCGAGGCGTCAAGCTTCGAGTTGAGAGGCGGGAGCCCTGCTGGGAAGGCTCGTGCTTTGCAGGCAGGTGGCACTGTCCTGGGTTCCACTCCTGGCGGCAGCAGCTCCGCCGTGCGCACTTGCAGACAGAAGGATAGCCATCATACTGCCCTCTGAGGCTTTGTCAGGCCACGGCCCTTGGCACCGCGTTCCACTTGTAATGATTTGCAAAAGTTTTTCGCAATGATTATTCAAATAATGAGGCAACACGGCAGGCCGCCCACCTGCGCCTGCTGCCCTGCTGGCGAGGTGCCTTCCGACGAGCCGCCGGGCGGCGGCAGCAGCGGCACCGTTGCTGCCACGGTCAGCAGTGTGTCGGCGTGAACACACAGCTCCTGCTGCAGCCCGGCAACCCCATCCGGCGAGCACAGCAGGCGCCCGAAGCGTGCCTGCCCTGCCGCCAGGCAGCCCAGCGCGGCGCCCAGCAGCTCGCCGTATCCTGCAGACCCATGCAAGTTCCGTCTTTGATAGTCTGGGCAGTGTTTTGCCTGTGGCTGCAGCAACTGGGTGAGCAGGCACTGCTGCAAGTGATGCAGCGGCCATGACATTGCCTCCAGCCGCACAGAAAGCGGCTGCCGTTTAAAAGGTTGTGGGTGGCTGACGGCTGACGGCAGTGTGCCCCTCGGCGCTGGCTCAGTGCTTCTGGCATGCCATGGCATTTTTATATGGCAGAAAGCCGCCGCATGGGCGCGGGGTCGCACCGGAGCAGATGCCCCGCAGCCCGGCGGCGCAGGCGCGGCAGACCGCGGCCAGGCAGCAGGAGAAGCCCAGAAAACGGCGCAGCGCCCTTGCGGCCCCGGCAGGCGGCTCGTCGGCCAGTGATGACTCATCGGCCGGCGATGACTCATTGGCAGGGCCCAGCAGGGCCCGCATGTCCGCTAGCAGCTTGGCCGCCAGCTGGCCGGTGAACGGCTCGGCGGGCCAGGCGGCTTTGAAGGAGGCGAGGGCGTTGGCGACGGCAGGCCTGTCACGTCGCGCCGTCACGCGACTCATCGCAGGGCTATCTGATGGTACAGCAGCTCACCCGCGCAATCGACTCCCAGGCGTTCTGGCATGGATTTTGGTTCCGTAGCCTGTTCAGTTAATTATCGAACAATGTCCGTAATCAACACTGATGAAGCACCGCAGCCCGGAATGCTTAGTGGCAGCGTGATTGCGGCTGGCGCGTCCCTTAGCAAGCCTAGTACTCTGCATGCTTGCTGGATGTGGCCGTCATTCCACTGTTCTAGCCGTCATTCCACTGTTCTAGCGGCAAACTGCACGGTTGCCGCGCCAGCACAGTAGCTGCTGCCACCGGGGCCTCACCTGGTGCCATCCGGCGCCAAAGGATCCAGCGCCCAGCCGAGCAGCACATCCACCAGCGTCCGCACACGCGCCTGCAGCGCTGTTGTGTGCCGACCCGCCTGCGGCGCCACACACCTGGCGCTGAGAATCTCTGGGCAGACTGCTTGCCAGGCGCAGCTGCCCCAAGCGGCCCTGAGGGCGTGTTCACGGGCTGTTCCTGACCATGCAGCATTGGCGTCGCTGAAATGCCATGTGCGCTTCTGACACTCTGCCGCCACCCCACTCGAGCGGCAAGTGCCATCTTGCTGGTGCCATGCGGAACAGCCGGCAGGCGGCCACACCGTGTGATTGAGGTGTTGGCCCCAGGGACTCTCCTGTCACTCAAGGGAACCCATGTCTTTGCACCAAACCTGTGAATTGTCTCGGGGGAGCGAGCTATCTGAATTGTGTCTGAATTTCAACAATCGGCATGCAGAGGCCAAGCGGCGGAGAAATTTTCTTTGCAGTGGCTTTGCCTCTGCCTTTTCTGTCTGTATCATGTCATTTCTGCATGTGCCCGGGCGGCACCTGGGCCACAATCCCCAGCAGCGGCTGCAGCAGCAGCGGCGGCGTGTCCTCCGCATCCAGCAGCGCCTCGCAGGCGGCCAGCAGCGCCGCCGCCCACGGCCGCAGCAGCGCGTCCGGCAGCGCCGCCACGCCGGCCTGAAGCGCCGCCGCCGCCCAGAACTGCCCGCCCGCATCCGCCGGCCGGCCGGCGCGAGGCTCCAGCAGCGGCAGCGCCCAGTCGAAGAGCGCGCTGCGCGCCAAGGCTGCGGCCGCGCAGGGCCGTGGGATAGGATTAGTAAGGCAAAAAAAGTGGCCCATTTCTCTAGAAACGAATGTCTGCTTCCACTGCGAAATTTAAACAGCTTCTGCCGCAGCGACTAATGACTAATACCTGCTTCCCGACGGGCTGCAGCTCCCCTTGTGGCAAGCTGTTGGGGCTTCGCAGTCTGCATTGAGCATGTCTCTGCTGCTGGCAAGCGTGCAGCAGCGGGGCAAGGGCGCTGGCCTCAGCTCCGGTGCCCTGAACCCTTCCTTGCGGTGCTTTTAGGCGCAAGAGGTCTTGAAGACAGCGTCCCAAGCGCTGCAGGGCAAGGATGTGCCACCTGGCTGAGCGGCTGGCGGTGCCTTGGCTGCCGCGGCGCCCAGCAGGCCCACCGCCACGGCCGCGTGCTGCCGCACAGCAGGTGCGGGGTCGCTCAGCAGCGCCAGCAGCCGGGGCCAGAGCTCTGCGGCCAGCGGTGCCGCCGTAGCTGCCCCTGGCTCGGTGCGCAGCTGTGCAGCGAGCGCTTGCAGCGCCTGTGCCCGGCTGGCCTTCAGGCGGCCAGAAGCCGCATCAGCAGCTCCGTAGGGAGCTGTTGGCCCTGATCGCCAGTGATAGCCTGGGAGCGCACCTGGTCAGCGTGCTTGGCCGTGGCTGCAGCTGCCAGGCTCTGCAGCTGTGCTGCAGGGCCGGCCAGCCGCTGGGCCGGCGTGTTGATGGCCGGGCTTGGAAACCGGCCGCCGGCGAGCCTGCCGCCTCGACCCCTCCTCATCCTGAGGCTCCCTGTAATTACGCCCGTGCCTTAGTGGCAGTGCTGCTACAAGCAGCTGGGAGGATAGGCGGTAGGGCGGGGCACCCACCGCAGCCCCCCCGCTCAGCCACTGGGACAGCAACTGGGGCGCATCACTTTCTGCCTCCGCTTGCCCGCGCTGGCTCCGGCGCGGGCCCTCCCCTTTCCACCACCTTTGGCACGTCTGTCGCCAAGCATCGCGTCAGGCCGCCCTGCATGTTGCACCAGCATCAACATTATGCATAGAACCAGCAGCAGGGGAGCAGGAGGAGCGATGCGCAAAGACTTTGGTAGCTTCATTCACTGAAAGCATCCAAGTTCACGTCAGAGTGGCAGTGTTCGGCAGAGCAGCGAGGAAGCGATTTGGAAACTGACATCGACTCACAACCACAATCTGCAGCAAGTCTTTACAGCGCGCAACTCGGAAGCAGCAGTGCCCCACCTGCACATCACAGTGCGCGGGCGTGCGTCGGTCGTGTGATGAAGGATGAATTGAACGATTGAATTGGGGACTGTTGTCGACCAAGGCAACCTCGTGAAACCGCCCTGCCACAGAGTTGGATGAAGGGAGCGGCCCTGCACCGCACCTTGCTGCTCACTGCTGGCAGGACGCTGAACGGACTCGCGCCGACACGACTGGCGAGCCGGCGTGCGAGCGCGAGCACAACGATTACAGCACCCGCCGAGATGGTCGAAGTCCCGGTGCTGGCGGCCCAGGCCTTCTCTGGCTCGGTGCTGGACAGAAGCATCGCGGAGAGGCGGAATGTTGGCTTCTTGGAAAGCGTATTGCCGCACGCGGAGTTCCTGCTGGTTGCTGGTAAGCCTCCTGTTGCCAGCAGGAGCCTGCATGGAGACATGCCAGCGCCAAAACAAACTGCCTGCCCTGAACACGTCTCGCTCTCGGACGCAGGCAACCAGTGCTGCGTATCTGACGACCAGGAGAGCGGCAGCAGCACCCTCCGCTGGCTTGGTGCGCAGGACATGCGGCGCTTGGGCTTTGAGAACCGGGGCGGTGCACTGCACTTCAGTGCGTCCTCTTGGCCGCCTTGCTCGCCACCTCGACCCCTCTCTGCAACCTTGTCTGAGTCGGCGGACCCCCCGTGCTGTCGCTGGCGCAGAGCGGCAGGAGCTGACCATCGTTCCCTTCCTACTCGGGCGCGAGAGCGGCGGCAGCCAGCAGTGGCGGCTGGCAGCGGACGTCAGCGCCACACTCACAAACCTGAAGGGTAGGCCGCTGCCCCACCTGCCAAGCACTCCTGATGCGCTGGAAAAGACGCGCCATGGTATGAGGCATCATCTCGTGACGCCGGCTCTCATTTGCTGTGGACTGCTGTTGCAGACTTGCACTTCCAGGAGCTGCGTGGTCTCATGGGCCTGCTGTCTCCCTCGGAGCTGGCAGTTGCGGGCCATGCAGTCGCGCTGTCCCAGTGGCACGCGGTGAGACACCCTCCTTCCCCCGCAGCCCCCTGCCCGCCTTGCTGCTACTATCAGCTTCCCAACTCTTCAGGCAGCACCCAAACCCTGCAGGCTGCTCATTTGTAGCCTGTGCATATCTGAACACTCCTAATAAATGGGCGCGCTTGCTAAAGCAGGCTGCTTGAAAGCGCAGATCGTTGAGCCTGGCGTGCATGCTCACATATTGCATTGCAGCTGCAAAGTGGAGGCACACACACTTGAGCAGGCCATGGCAGGGCATACCCAGCCTATTGGGGGCTAGGGGAAGCCTGTGATGTGTCTGGCCCCTCTATCGCACCCAATGGTGCTCTTCATATGATGTGTATGCCTAGCGTCCTGACGTCTGTGTTGCTGTCGGCAGAACAACCCCTTCTGTGCCCGCTGCGGCGCTCCCAACCGGCAAATTGAGGCCGGCGGCAAGGTGGAGTGCAGCGCCAATGAGCGGCACCGCGCATATCCGCGCACAGACCCGGTGGTCAGTTCCCCCTCCTTTCAGCATGGCACAGCACGCCAGGCTGCATCTATCAAAGCCAAGCCACCTCATGCTGATACTGCCGACTCCAGCACCTGCATGCCATGCCATGCCATAGCCATATCAGATCACACAATGCCATCTCATGCTTCGTACTGCAGCCATGCCACGCCGGCGCAGCAGCCATGCCTCCGCCTTGAGCAGGCGGAGGGTGAAATTCGCCGCACTGGCGCTCGGCTGTGCGAGAGTGACTCCTGCATGGCACTGCACCACAGCATGTTGCACAGCGGTGCTGGGCAGCTGACGCGCCGTCGCCGCCGCTACAGGCCATAGTGGTCATAGAGGACGAGGCTGGGGAGCGCGCGCTGCTGGGGCGGCCTCGCAAGCTGCGCAACGGCGTGCTCACCTGCCTGTCTGGCTTCGTGGAGCAGGTGCGCCCGCTTTCAATCCTGCGCATCAGCTGCAGAGAGCGGCCTGCTTGCAATGCCATCTTCAGTTCTTGCGCCTGCTGCGGCCAGGCAGACGCCTCATCGCACGGAAGGGAGCACGGCGCCCCTGCCTTTGCAGTTCTCAGAAGGCCAACCAACCTTCACGAGGCAGCTGCGCTGTCCCCTGGCGGCTGCACAGCCTGAGCTCCCGCCCGCCTGTGGATGCCAGGGCGAGTCCATAGAGGAGGCGGTGCGGCGGGAGGTGTTTGAAGAGTCCGGAATCTTGGTCGGGGAGGTCGCCATCCTGGGCTCGCAGCCGTGGCCCATCGGGCGCGGCGGCTCCTGCGAGCTCATGGTCGGCTGCGTGGGCAAGGCGCTCACCTCGAAGCTGGCAGCCGACCCCGAGGAGATGGCAGAAGTCAGGTGCCTGCCCTCACATTCGCCTTCCGCTGCTGCTGGCCTGCTCCCGTTGCTTCGAGCTGGCTGCTTGCTGCGTGTGAGAAGTTTGGCAGCACTGCTCGCTGGTGGTTGCCATGCGTTGCTGACCCAAATAGCAGGCCGGCTGCGTGAGGTGTGGAGGGCAGCAACATCAGAGCGAGGCTGCTGTTGCCTGCGGGCTTGCTTGGCCGCCAGTGACTGTGGTGCCTGGGATGCAGGTGGGTGGCCAGGGAGGATTTGCGGGCGGCGGTCGAGGCGAGCACTCAAGGCAAATCGTTCGACGGTGCCTTTCTTCTCAACCCCACCTTCTGCATGCAAGGGGCAGCGCTTTCGAGCAGCTGAAAGATCTAGCCTCGCTCTTGCCAGGACACCCGGCGCTCAGCAGCACTGCGCAGCGCATGGCTCTCTCGCTGCACTTGCTGATAAAGGAGGCCCGACATGCAGGCAAGAGCGTGGCACCTGGACTCGACTTCTTCATTCCGCCGCAGTGGGCGATCGCACACCACCTGCTCAAGCGCTGGGCGGAGGCGGACAGCCCCTGGTTCCCGTCGAAACTGTGATGCTGCCCGTGGCTGCTGCGGCTGCTCCGCTGTATGTTCTGCTGCCCAGTATACGATGCTCTGCCTTCATCATTATTATGGAGACACAAGATCACTCTTCACAACGATAGTTTTTGTATACACGAGCCCCTGCTGCTGGTGACGTTCTTTGCTATGGGTCGATGACTCAGCCTGCATGCATGGTGCAGAGGTGTGCTTTCATTATTCTCAGTGACATTACCCGTCGTCAGTGGAGCATGGCTGATACCGGATAGCCGTTGCCTCCGCGTTGAGCCCGGAAGGCAGCGAGGCCTGAGGACGCATCAGTATGGCTTCGTACCCGGCCGTGCTGTGGCTTTCGGTGCTGGCGGCGCTGTTCGGATCCTTCCAGTTTGGTGCGTGCCGCCTTCTGAAGCCGTGGGAGACCGCTTGCCTGCGTAGTGTGCCAGCAACATCGGGCTTGCTGCGGTCCTTCGCTCCAGCTGCGCGGGCGACCGTCTTTTGTCTTTTCCAGTGGTTTCTTGATCTCCAAAAGCTCTTACAGACTAGGGATCCAGCGGGCCGTGCCTCGCTCGCCCCTAACTCGCATGCGCGTGGTGTCGGAGAACTGTTCCGGAACGAGGTTGTTGCCTCTGTGCTGGTCCGCGCATACTAGAACAGCCGTCAGACGGACACCTTCGAGCACATGCAGCTCTATGTGCTCCGCCAGAAGCCCACACCTTTTCACTGACCGCCTGAGCCTGCTTTCTCTTGGGACACCGCAGGCTACCATCTCGGCGTGCTGAACACATGCTTGGAGTGGATGGCCACCGATTTGGGCTTCAATGTTGCCCGTGGCGGCTCAGTCGTGGTCTCAGCCGCCCTCATCGGCGCAGCGCTCGGCTCTCTTGGTGCCGGCCAGTTCGCCGACAGCGTGGGGCCGGGCAAGGCGCTGGCCGCCAACAATCTGTCACTGCTTATTGGTAGCCTGCTGTACTCCATCTGCCCTGGCGGCATCTGGGCGGCCGTGATAGGTGCGCATAAAACTCCCCTCTTTCCCCAGCTGCAGAATGTCCGCCTCATACATTCAGCCGACAGCTGTGTTCCTCTTGGCACTCCCGCCATAGCTTGCATTTTGAATCATCTGCCAAGCACCGCTGCAAAGAAGCTGCAGCAGCAGTCCTTGAGCGCAGGGTACTGTGCTTCGACTGCCATTGACCTCCCCAGCAGTATCCATTGCATGACACATGCAGCCTGCGGTGTGCGGGTCAGACTTGGGATGCCTGCCTGCTGCCGCAGGTCGCTTCCTGGCAGGCCTGGGCGCCGGCGCGGCTTCCCTCTATGTCCCGCGCTACCTTGCGGAGATATCTCCAGCCACCATCCGCGGAGGCGTCGCCACCCTCAACCAGGCGCATTCCCTCCTCCCTGCCAGGCAATCAGCCGCCGCTCAAGCTGGCCGGCGCCAGCATCGCTGCAATGTCTTCCTCTTTGCTCCTCGCGGTGCGGTCCCGCACAGCACAGCCGAGCCAAGCCGGCCTCCTGCAGGTGTTCATCTGCCTGGGCATCCTCATGGCCTACATCCTCGGCCTGCCGTACGCCAAGAACCAGGCTGTCCACGTGCGCCTGGCCGGCCACAGCGTCGCCTGGTGGCGGCTCATGGTGGCTTTCGGCGTGCTGCCGGCGCTCACGCAGGCGCGCCCCCGGCTTGCATGAGCCGAGCTCCCTCGTGCATGCCTCCGATGTCCTCACTGGCTCATGCTCGGCCTGAGTCTCAGTATCAGCCTCGGCCTCATGCTCATGCCCGTCTCCTCGCTCTGATGAGCCAGGCATGTGCTCATTCTCAGCAACTGCGCATGCGGATGTGGCTCCCATTCCTGCAGCCAGGACCGGTGCCGCTGCCAGGGGCATTTCCGCGGCCCAGGCTCAGCCGACGGGAGCGCGGCCGGCGCTGCTCTGCAGATGGTGTCTCTGACGGCGCTGCCGGAGAGCCCAGTGTGGCTGCGCTGGCGCGGGCGGCCCGCGGACGCGGCAGCGGCGCGCCGGCGGCTGCTCGGCGCCACGCGGCTGCAGGAGCCCGGCGGCTCGGAGTCGGTCGAGGCGCTGGTGGCTCCTGAGGTGCCGAGCCGAGCCCCCAGCGCCTGCTGCCTCGCACCCTGCCAGCGGGATGCTTTTGTACATCGTGCAGGCGGCAGCCAGACTGACAACTTCTTGATCACAGCAGTATAGCAAATCTGCTTGGCAGACTGGGCTGCCTCCTCCCCAACAGCTGTTCGTGTCTGGGCATGGCTGTCACCCCCCCCCCCCCCCACCTCCATTCTTTATGTTCAGGGTGCCGATTTGGAGGCCTTCAATTCGCCGTTTGCAGGAGGAGCCCTCGCGCCCGCGTGCCCCCGAGAAGGGCTGGCCGGAGCTGCTCGGGAGGCGCTACCGCCGCATCATGCTGCTGACGACGCTCATGCCGCTGCTGCAGCAGTTTTCCGGCATCAACACCTGCATCCTCTACTCCTCCGAGGCACCGCCCCCCACTGACTGCCGTTCACTCGTCAGCTGCTGCCAATGCATGGAACCCAGTGGCCACGCCAGGCTAATATTTCAGGTGGTTGCCGTGGGGTCAGGCTGTGGCAAGCTGTCCCAGCACCTTGGCAGGTCCAGGCAACTGCAGCGTCGAATTAAAAGCACAAGTCGAACCTTCATATGTCAGAACATGTCAAACCAAAAAAAAACCTGCTTTTTTACATCCCCATCTCGCATGCACAACGAAACCTTGCCTCTTGGGCCACGCTGAGGCCTGCCGCCGCTCCCTTGCAGGTCTTCAAGCAGGCAGGCCTTGCAACGCCCGTCATTGGCAGCATAATTATGGGCGCCATCAACATCTGCGGCACGTTGCTGGCGGCCGCGCTCATGGACCGAGCCGGCCGCCGCCGCCTGCTGCTGCTCAGCTACGGCGGCATGGGCTCCTGCCTGCTGCTGATCTCGCTGGCTGCGCTCGTTCCAGGCCCGCCTCCACTGCCAGTCTGCTTGCTTGCCGCCTGGCCTGTTGGCCCCACAGGAGGGGAGCATGCAAGTCCCCTTCCTTGCAATTCGCCTCGCTGGGGGCTGCCGTTCCATGCGACAGCAGGGCTCTCGACAGTGCCGGCATGCCTCCGCCAGTGCTGGGCAGGAGGCATCCGCATGGCGATGTCCGTCAGAGCTGCCTTGCAGCAACACACCCTCCTTCCTCTGAGCACTGCATTACTTGGGCTGTGGTGGCCGACAGCCTGGCGTGCACCATCAAATGCGGATTCTGTCGAGAAATAATATTGTTCTTGACTTCTGTCGACTCTTTGCATCTCCCTCTGTCCAAGTCTTTACTCAAGGCGCTTCCCCTCACCCAGCCCTTTGATGCTACCCCGTAGGCGCGGAGCGGCTGCAGACGCAGGTCGCCTTTGCCGCGCTGCTCGCGTTTGTCCTCTTCTTCTCGCTTGGCTGCGGCCCCATCCCCTGGATCTACCTTCCCGAGATCCTTCCCGACGAGATCAAGGGCCGCGCCGCGTCAGGTGTGCGGCCCACCTCCAAGGCCCATCATTTTGGGGGGTGTCTGTGTGTGTGTGTGCACACCAGCAAGCTGTATCACCCAATCAGCGAGCCTTATCATGCAACCTCCACACACACAGAATAGCTGAGACAACCAACTCCCATGCTTTGCAGCGACCCTTTCTTTCGCACTCCTCACTTATCCGGTTCCTGAGCACCGCCGCCGGCTTGCAGCCGGCACCTCCCTCAACTGGGTCGCGACCTTCCTGGTCGGCCTCTCCTTCCCCGCCACTCTGGCGGCCCTTGGCGTCGCCGGCAGCTATCTGCTGTACGCTGCCTTCAATTTCGGCGCGCTGGCGCTGTTTTCGGTCTACATGGTCGAGACGAAGCAGCGCTCCCTGGAGGACATCCAGCGGGAGCTCATCCAGCGGGAAGATGACTGATCGGCCCGATGCTTCCTTCCTGCGTTAGCAGGCGCCAGCCGGCCTGCCTGGCAGCGCTGCCTGCCTGCCTCCCTTTCGCTGCTGCTGAGAGCTCTTTTCATGCATCGCTTGCGTCGCTGGCGGAGCTGCTCTGCTTCAAGCACCCATTCAGGGGTGTATTTGCTCTCAGTCTGAGCTCTAAATTGAGTCCAGTGTAATAAGGCCATAGCAGGACGTTTGCTATCTGTCTGTGCTGCAGAAAGCTGCTGGAAGCGCGATTCTCGAATCCAGGCTTGCAGGCAGTGGCGATGAGGCCTCATGCCACAGCAGCACTGCATAGTCAGCGCTGCAGCAGCCACCACGCCAGCGCGCCTGCTGCTGCCAGCACGCCCGCAACGGCGGCAGCGCTGGGCTGCGCTGCCGGCCCGGTCCCCTCTGCAGTTTGCTTCAGCCTGCGCGGGGCGGCAGGCATGCCTCACTCCACTTCCCCGCGCTGCTAGCCAGCAGTTCATGCATCAGCCACAGGGAGGAGCCGGGAGCTGCATCCTTGGGTGTGCCAGGGAGCGAGCGGAAAGCCAGAGCCAGGAACATTCGTGGTGGCAATTCCGAAAACAAGCAAGCGGCCGAGCTGTGCCGATGACTAATAGGGGACGGGAGATGACGGCACCTGGCGCTGACCTCTCCTTTGCCATCATACATGGCCACTAGGCGGCGAGCATACTCCGGGATGTGCTCTTGTGCGCGGGCGGCCGGCCAGCGACGATTAACGTAGAGCCAGTTCCTGATGAAGTGGTAATCGACGCTGTACCTGCGGGGGGAAAAGCACAAGTAGAATCAATGAGCAACACACAATATGGACCGTCGCGAGGCTTGATAGGGCAAGGCAAAACAAATTGACAGCCTCCCCAAATGTTTGGCCGGAGCAGTGGCAGCCGTTGGATGCAGATCTCTTAGTTGCGGCAAGGGGGCTCTGTTTGGCGAGCTGCTCAGGCGCAAAAAGGGTTGGGGGGGGGGGGGGGGG
>BHFV01000617.1:0-19003 GCA_003568905.1 Trebouxiophyceae sp. KSI-1
GGCGGCCTCCGAGCCGATCAGCTGCGCGCGCCCGGCGGCCGAGTGGGGCGCCGGCGCGGCGGGCAAGCGCGGGCGGGAGCGCGCCGGCGGGCAGCCGGCCGGCAAGTACGCCTCGCTGCTGGCGGCCAAGCTGCGCGGCGTCGCCTACGGCTCGCGCGCGGCGCTGCCCGGCCTGCGCCCCGAGGGCGGCCAGGCGTGAGGCTGGCGAGCAGGCGGCCCCCGCGCGGCCGGGCCGTGTTTTGGAGCGCCCGGCCGCGCGGGGGGCGAGGCAGGGGGCCCCACGGCCCCCGGCCCCCAGTTTTGCAGGGGAGAGCCCCGCCGCCCCAAACGTCGGGATGAGATGAGAGACACACACACACACACGCACAAGGCATGAGGCTTGCTGACGAAAGAACTTGGCGCGCCGGCGCGCACATGCCTGATGGGCCGTCCTCGCGCTGGTTTACGGTGTGGAGCAGAGCGGGCGGGGCGCGCCGTCGGCAGCCCCCCCGCTCTGCCGCCTGATTTGTGGTGCGCTGCGCTTTCGATCGGGGCGCACACGCCGCCCTTCCCAGAAACCCCCCCGGCCCCCTCTCGTGTGGCCGAGTGATGCTTTTGCAGCCCCGCCCGTCAGGGCCCCCCCCACCCGTGTTTTGAGCAGCAACAAGAGCCCGGCGCCCGCCTAGACACGGCGGGCGGCGCCAGGGGCAGTGTTTGTGAGTGCGAGTGGATCCGGAGGTGACTGCGTGGACTGCCCCCCCCCCCCCCCCAACTGCCGAGCCTCCCGCGTCCGCTCCCTGTCTGAGGAACCCCCCTGCTGCAAGTGCCCGAACAATGCATGACGTCGGATGCGGCCTCGCAAAAAAAAAGCAGTAGAGTGGAGAGACGAGTTGGCAAGCGAGCAGCAGAAACCCCTCCCTTTTTCGCTTGGTATTGTTGTCGGGAGCTGCGCCTCGCCGTCGCTGTGCGGCGTGCCGGAAAGCGCGCTCCGATTTTGCAGAGGCAGGCTCGGCCCCCGCGCCGGCGCTGTAAGCCAGACGTTCACTAGAATGCGTCCATTCCTGCTGTCTGCTCCATCTGCTGCACCTCACCCGCCGACTGCAGCCAGGGCCCGCGGCTCGCCAGGCATGGCGCGATTGCAGTTCTGCTGCCGCAGGCACTGCGCCGCCAGCCGGAGCACCCGAGCCCGCACGCGCGCCTCCGCCAGCAGCTCGCCCTCCACCGCCGCCCTGCAGCCGTCACCCGTCCCGCTGTCTGCCTTGCGGCTTCCGGCGCCATGTGCCGCCTTTTTCAGCCTGGCCAGGAGCGAGCCGCGCCCGGTCAGGCAGAGGTGCTTCAGTTTGGCCGCTTGGCCGGCCGCCGCCCGCCGGGTCGCCTCCTGCGCCGCGCCCCGCTCCGCGGCGAGGCCCGCGCGCCGCGCCTCGAGCGCGGCCCGCCGCGCGGCGCCCTGCCCGCCCGCCGCCCGCAGCGCAGCCCGCAGCCCGGCGGCGGCGCGCGCCTGGCGCTGCGCGCGGGCGGCGCCGGCCGCGAGGGCCTTGCTGGCCGCCGCGTCGTCAGCCGCCAGAGCCTCCACCGCCTGCTCGTGTCGGCGGGGACAGAGGCCTGGATGCCTCGTCTACCTGGCAGAGCAAGTGTGTGTGTTCGAAGCAGTCTTGTGGCCAAGGGATGACCTTGGCGCGGCCGCCGTAGGCCTGCTGGTGAGCGGCGCGGCAGGCGTCCAGGCTGGCCTGCACCGCCCCGCTGCGCTCGGCCGCCAGCGCCCGCATGACCACTCGCGCCTCGCCAGCGCTCGCCCCGGCCGCCTTGCATGCCGCGGCAAAGCGCGCCGCCTCGGCCGCCTCCGCCCGCGCCTGCCACTCCCGGGCGGCCGCCGCCTCCGCAGCCAGCGCCTGCAGCTGCGCCGCCTGCTGCTGCTGCGCTGCCTGGGCCTCGGCCCGGAAACGGGCAGCCAGCCCCTGCGCCGGCAGCCACGCTGCTCGTGATGCATCACAGCACGGGGCAGGGCAGGGAGGCTGTGTGCGGCTTGCTGGTGTTGGGCGGCGGCCACGAGGCAGCTGTTTGAAGAGCTGGGGAGGGGGGCGCCTGCAGCTCTGCCGTGAACACGTCGTGCAGCTCCGCCAGCCGCTCCTCCTGCAGGCCCGCCAGCCGCTGCAGCACCTGCCGGTGGCCTGCTGCCAGCTCTCGTCGATCGGCGTCTGCCTGCTCCAGCTCCGCCTCCAGCGCCTGCAGAGTTGCCACTGTGACGCCAGGGTCGAAGCGCGCTGGCCAGGCGCTTCGAGAGCATGGTGAGGCCGACCTGCACCAGGCGCCCCTTGCGCTCCAGGAAGCGCCAGGAGGCGTCCGCCAGCTGTGAGATCTCGGCTAGCAGCGCCTCACTCCTTGCGCGCTTCAGCAGCGCCTCCAGCTTCTCCCGCAGCGGCACCGCGTTCCTGGCAGCCGCATCCTGCACCGTACTGTGCTCAGGCGGGCCTCCTCCCCAGCCCCTTCCACCTGAGCGCCTCTGGTCCAGGCCTGCTCACCAGCTCATCCTGGTACAGCTGCCGCAGCTGCTGCGCCGCTCGTGCGGCCGCCTCCTCCGCAGCAGCCGCCTCTGCCGCCAGCCGAGCGGCCGCATCCGCCCGCTTGCCTGGCGCCTGCAGTGAAAATGATAGCAGTGGCATGCCCGGCATCCCGAGTGTTCGGTTTCGTGGAAACAAAGCGTGCGCCGGGGAAAAGGAGGCGGCACCTTTTCCTTCTCCGCCATCCTCCCGTCGTGCAAACGGGACGGCAAGCCCCTCGGCCGCGGCGCCCTCGTGCCGCGAGCGAACAGCCTGGAATCAAGGAGCCCTGCCGGCGCGGCGGCAGTGCGGAGGCCCTTCTACGCTGACGGACTCGGGGGCCGACAGCGGATCGGCCAGGATGGCGCCGAAGGGTGAGCCACTTCCTGCGTCGCCGCAACGGGATCGGCAACACACGCCTGGGGGCAAATCGCCGCCGACTGCGGGGACTCGCCAGCCACCTGTCGAGGACGACGGGTTGCACGCTCGGCTGGCGCTGGGGCCTGCTAGTGCTAGCAGCTCCCGGCAGGCCAGGAACCGCAGGAGCAGCCGCAGATCGCAACCAGTGCGGCCTGGCGCAGCAGAAATCGCGGCGACGCTGCTCGCAGCAAGTGGAGGATGGTGGGCAACGGATCGGAGAGATGGGAAGATTGTGCCTCTTGCTTTTGAGGGCCCCGTGGGGCGTAGAAGGGGTGGCTGAGCAAGGATGGTTGGCGCCTGCAGCCAAGAAGCCGGCTGCCAAGCCGACCCAGGCGCAGAAGGCGCTCAAGGCGGCGAAGCAGGGAACATGGAAGCGGTCGAAGAAGCCGCACCGCACGGTCATCTTCCACCGGCCACGCACGCTGAAGCACACGCGGGAGCCCAAGTACCCGCGGCACAGGCGCGGCCCTCCTCTGCAGACGCCGGCGAGCCAGTAGGAGCGGCTGCTGCAGCAGCAGCCGCGGGAGCGAGCGGCACTCAACAGCTGCGCTGGAGAATTACTGAGGCGGCTGCCCGTCCGGCTGCAGCGCGCCCAAGCAGCGGAAGCTGGACGCGTTCCAGATCATCAAGTTCCCGCTCACGACCGAGTCGGCGATGAAGAAGATCGAGGACAACAACACCCTGGTGACTCCCCGCTCCTTCCCGCCTTCACTCCGCCTCCCTCGGCCCCTGTGTGGCATCAGCAGGAAGCAGCACCCCACAGCCCGCATCCCTGGCGCTGTCAGACCTTTCAGGCGTGCTGCCAGCGCTCTCAAGCCTGGGCACTCTGCTCCCCCAACAGGTCTTCATCGTGGACGTGCGCGCGAACAAGAAGGACATCAAGAACTCGGTCTCCAAGCTGTACGACATCCAGACCAAGAAGGTCAACACGCTCATCAGGCGCGCCTTGCGGCCAAGCCAGACTGCGCCTCTCGACTACTGTGCAAGCAGACGGCTGCCTGCCAGCCATGCGCCCAGCCTGCCTGCCCTGCTCCTGAGCCTCTTCTACCCCCTGCAGGCCCGACGGCCAGAAGAAGGCGTACGTGCGGCTGACGGCGGACTACGATGCCCTCGACGTCGCCAACAAGATCGGCATCATCTGAGTTGGCCACGGCAGGGCGCCTGCCTGTAACACCCTGTCACACCACCCACTGCGCAGCACGCGCATCTCTGGAGAGCACCATGCTTCGCCCCAACCCAAGTCGGGGGATCTGCAGTGCCGCTGCAAAGCCTGGCTGGCACACCTAATCACAGCACGCCACGGCCCTGGCGACGAGCCACACGCGCTCTCGACTCCCCACGCACACTCACATGCACGCTGGCCTTCAGCATGACCACACGACTCGGCTCTACACACTGGCCTCTCACAACGAAACCCATGCGCTCGCAAACTACAGCACGCATTCTACTAGCGCACAATCCTGTGATCGTTCCTGGCAGCCTGACCTAGCCAATCGTTCTCTTCTCCCTGCAAGGACGCAGCACGCGAGCTAGCTGCTGGCGGCCATTGTGCGGCAGAAGCCGCTGAGGCGCGCGAACGCCGGCCCAAAGGCCGCGTGCGCCTCCAGCGAGGCCTGCATCCAGCCGGGCAGCTTGCGGCAGTGCGCGCTGCAGCCGCCGCCGCCGGCCGCCACCCAGCGCGCGTCCGCCAGCAGCACCGCGGCCCAGTCGCGGGCGTGGCGCAGCACGCGGCCGATGCACTGGTTGACGACCTGCACAGCTGGGCGAACGGGGCGTCGGGCACGGCCGCAGGCAGGAGGGCACCGCCGCCCAGCCACTCCCCAGCCTCCTCGCAAGCAGGAGGGCGGCTGCTAGCTCAAGCTGGACAGGCAGCAGCCGGCGTGTGCGGCGTCGGCGGCGCAGCAAGCAACCGCGTAACTGCTGGGGCGGCTGCGCTGCGGGCGCCAGGCTGCCGGGGCCGAGCGGCGCGCGCCTTCATGCACAGGTCCTCGTACAGTTCGCGGCCGGCGGCCGGGCCGGCCTGCTCCGCGGCGTGCGCCAGCCGCGCGCGCAGCTCCGGGTCGCCGCGGTTGGGGAACGGCATGCCGACCATCACCACGCACCTGCCGCGGGCGAGGCAGGCTCAGCGCATGCGCGGAAGGACCCCCCCGGCCGGCGGACGCTGCCTGCTCCGAGTGTGGGAACGCTCTGGGCATGCAAGCGGCGCCTGTCAGCCCCTCGAGCTGCCTTTGCGCTGTGCCGGCGGGGCGGCCCGCCTGCCGAGGCCGTCGCCGAAATTGATGCCCTCAGACAGCCGCCCGCCCGCGACGCACAGCAGCAGCGCGCCGCCGCCCGGCCGCGCCTCGGCCGCCGCCGCGTACGCCCGCAGCAGCGGCTCGACCTCCGCGGCGGCGCGCGGCTCTCGGAAGAGCGCCTTGCGGGCGGCCAGGCGGGCCCAGTCGCCGGTCGCCTGCCAGCGCGCCGCCACCGCCTCGGCGTACGCGAACGAGGGGAAGAAGACGACGACGCCCTGCGGCCGGCATTGCTAACACCTCGTCAGCCTCCCTGCTCGGCGCGCATTGCCGGCTCGGGCTCAACAGCCGCCGCCGGCCGGCAGGGACTCTCAGCCTGACAGCTTGCCAGCGGATGGGCAGTCAAGCAGGCCGCATGTTTGCCGTCTGCAGCCGCAACAGCAGGCGGTGCGAGCCAGAGCGACAGCAGCGCCTCCAGAGGGGCGCGCCTGGGGCACGGCCTGGCACACGTTGATCAGCAGGCGGCCCAGCTGGTCGATGGCGGCCGGCGCGGAGCGCTGCGGGTGGCGGAAGTCGAGCGGGTCGCCCGCGGGCCCGCCGGCCAGCGCCAGCGCGCGCAGCCGGCCGGGCGGCACCACGTGGCCGCAGGCAAAGTGGCGCGGGCGCCGGCCGGGGAAGAGGGCGCGCTGCAGCGAGGCGACGGGCGCGAGCGTGCCCGAGGCGAGCACCACCGCGTGCGCGCGCTCCAGGACCTGCGGCTCGCAGCAGCCGGCCGCCCATCATGCACGGACGCAGCCCGCCAGCAGCCGAGCTGCTGCAGCGCTGCCACAGGCACGCCTTTCAAGCTGACAGCTGCAGCTCGGAAGTGCCATTCCATTGCTGCTGCTGCGCCCTGCCCGGCAGCTGCAGTCCATCTTTTTGGAAAGAAAACGAACCAGCCGCCTGCGGGCGAGCAGTGTTCTCTCCGCTCTCACAGCACTGGCTGAGCAGGCTGCTGTCGCAGCCGGCGCCCAGCCGGACAGGACATGCAGGCTGCAGCCGGCAAGACTTAGGCGGCAGGTGCCCCATGCGGGGAGCGGGCGGCGCCTGCGCAAAGTGCCGCGCCGCGTTGAGCAGCGTGAACTTGAGGCTGCCGGCGGCCGCGTCGGCGATGACCCGCCCGTCCGCGTCCGCATTGGTCAGGCCGGCCAGCAGCGCCAAAAAGGCGTGCAGCGCGCCGCTGCGGCCCTCTGCGGACGGCGGCATTGTACTTTCAGCAACTCATGCAGCCATGACAGATGAGCCCGCCGCACAACACAGGCTCGCAGGTGGCATGTGTGGGCATGCGGCCGCCGGCACGCAGCCAGGCCCCCACATCTGCGCTGGGCAGCCATCCGCGCCATGATTGCCTCCCCACCCGCCGCAGCCTTGCCCCCCCCGATCTCAGCGCCCCCGGCCCCAGTGGCAGGCCCGCACCCGCCGGGTCCGCCTCTGCTGCCGCAGCCGCGCCCGCCTGCTCCGCCGCCGCGGCTGCGCCGTCGCCGCCGGCGGCCGCCTGCCAGTCGGCGTAGCCCGCCACCTTGACGGCCACCTTGGCCTCCCGCGCGTACCTGCGGGCCGCCGCGGGGATCGCCCTCTGCCGCACTGCTCTGGGGGGGAAGATGCCTGAAGAAGGCTGTCTTACAAGCGGGGAAATGGGCACTCTGCAGTTGGTAGAAACATGGCATCGGCCTCTCCGCCGTGGTTGGTCGCAGCCCGCACACCTTGCTCTGCCTCGTCTTTCCCCCCTGCTTGGCGGGGGGGAGCTGCCTGCTGCCCGTGCGCCGCTCGGCTGACGGGTACGCGGCGGCAACACAGGCTTGGCCCTGCCCTGCTCTAGCAGCCGCAGGGCGGCACGCGAGCCCCAGGAGGGGGGAAGGCACCTGACCAGGCGGAAGAGGTTGACCGTGTCCAGCCCGGCCGCGAACAGAAAGTCGTTCACGCTGACCGCCTCGGCGGCCGCGGGCGGGGCGGCGGCGGCCGGGGGGCTGAGGCGCGTCAGCAGCGCGTCCGCGACGTGCCGCAGCATCTGCAGGTTCTGGTCGTTGCCTGCGGGCCGGCGCCGCGCCTCAGCCGCCGGCAGGTGCCCGAGCAAGGCTCGCGCTCCCATTCAGCTGCTGGTGGCGGGCGGGGGGAGGCCGCACCGGGCGCCAGCCGCGCGCGGAAGCGGGCGTGGTACCCCGCCAGCTGCGCGCGCGCGGCCAGCAGCTGCTGCCGCGTGAGGCAGGCCGAGTGGGCGGCGTGCAGCGCGGCCGTCAGGTTGTGCGCCTCGTCGACGATCACCACCGCTCCCTCCAGCCGCACGCCCAGCGCCTCGCGCGTCTCCTGCCGCCAGGCAGCCGGGGAGGCAGGGGTGAGCGCCGGCGCGCGGCCGCAGGCGGAGCTCCCTGCCCTGCCGACCAGCAGCCTCCCGTGTTGCGCCCAACATGACGGAAGTCTAGGCCAGGCGGCCGTGCTGCTGCCAGGACCGGCAAGCTGCCTGCACGTGCTGCCTGGCGGGGCTGAGTGCCGAGTGCCGAGTGGCGTGCTCGCCTGCACCAGCAGCGCCGAGTAGGGCAGCAGCACGACGTCGGCGGCCGGCAGCGCCTCGCGGGCCGCGTAGTAGGGGCAGACCGCTCGGCGGGCGCCCAGCCGGGCCAGCTCCTCCACGTCCATCGGCTCCGCCAGCAGCCGCTCCTGCCGGCGCACGCAGGCGGGCTGTGGCACGCAGCGGGCTGAGGTCGCAGAGGCCGCCGCAGGCTGCGTTCTCGTGCGACTCAGGTGCGGGTTTGGGGGCACGCGCCTGCATCTCGCGGCCCGCCCGCTTGCCGCAGCGCCGCAGGAACGCGCAGCCCTTGGCCGCCTTGCCGCCCTGCAGCGGCGGCAGCAGCGGGCTCGGCACCACTGGGTGGTGGGGCTGCCGCCATCCGTGCCTGTGCCTGCCAAGCGACTCGCACAAACGCCGCGCATGCTCGTCCTGGTGCCAGGCTCGAAAAGCAGCTGCGCTGGACGCGCAGCTCGGACAGCACTCGGCCGGATGGCTGCTGAGAGGCAGGAAGCCGCGTGCCTGCCGGTCCTTGGCCTTGGCCTTGCCGCCCGCCTGCTGCAGGTCCAGGCAGCGCTCGTTGATCCGCGCGGCGCTGCCCAGCCGCCGCACGGCCTCGTTGATGCACAGCGTCTGCAGCCGCGGCCGCGGCCAGTGAGCCCGCGAACCTGCGGGCGCTCTGGGGCGGGGGCCCTGCCCATGCGGCAGGCCTCCAAGCCGCAGGAACGCGGCACGGAGCTGCTGCCGGGGTCCCAGCCTCACAGGTGATTCATGCACGACCTGAGGGAGCCTGGCTGGCACTCTTCACCGTCAGGCAGCGACCCCAAGATCGACGCACCGCATGCAAGCAGAGCGCCTCTCCCTTTTGCAGGCAGAGCAGCCGAGGGGGAAGGCGGCGCTTGCCTGGCGGGATGCGGTGGCGGCCAGCGACACGCTCGCGGCGTGGCGCGTGCGCCGCAGCTCGCCGACAAACTGGCTCAGTTGTGAGTGCGTGCGGCTGGCAAAGTAGACCTGCGGGGGGCGGGCGGGGGGGGGTGCGCTCAGCAGCGAGACAGCTGACAACGCCCCCCCCAGGCGAAGCCCAGCAGCGGCCGGCTGCTGGGCCGAAGGACACTGGCAGGGGCGAAGCCTGGGCTGGAGGCGCCGCCGGGTGGGGCCGCGCCTGGCGCGGTTTGCGGGGCGGGTCCGGCCGCTCCTCGGGGCCAAGGGACTCTGAGGAGGAGGAGTCGCCGCCGCCGCCGCCGCTGCAGCAGCCACCGCTCGCCTCAGCTTACTGCTCCCTCATAGAGGTCGTGTGGCCGGGCAATGCCCACAACCCACTGCTGTGGCCTGCTGCCGGGCATGGGCCGCCCTCCTGCGGCTCCTGAGCACAGGGCATGCGCTGCCCGCGCTGCCAGCCGCACAGCCGGGCGGGCTGACGGGCCTGAGGCGGCGCCGCTTGGCCCGGCGCTTCTCCTCCTCGGCGTCGCTGTGCCACTCGTCCAGCAGGAAGTCCTCCTGCGCCTCCGCTGCAGGCTCGCCGGCGGCAGCCGCCCCCTGCATCGCCCCGCCTCTTGAGCGCGGGTGCAGCTGGAATGTAGATGGTGGGCATCGGCTGGAGAGCCACGGCAGAGCCGAACCTCGGCGCCGGGCTTCACGGCAGCCGCGGCAGACCCAGCCTGCTGCCTGCGAGGCCCCTTCCGGGGGGCGGCCGGCGCGGCCTTGCTGGCAGGCGGCGGCGGCTCTGAGCGGACGGAGGCCATCCAGCTGGGCAGGCCCGTCGCAGCCGCTGCAGTCAGGAGCAGGGTCTTCAAGTGAATGACATGTGCACACAGCAACGTTCTCGGACTGAGCAGCAGGACCAGACGGGCGCACCTTGCTCTGCCGCACGCGCAGCTTCGAGGGCCTTTGCCTCGGCTGCCTGGACGTCTTCGAGCCACTTGAGCGTGCCGCAGATGAGGCTCAGCGTCTTGCCCGTTCCTGCGGAGGAGCAATAGCTCTGAGGACTGGAAGCATCGGCAAAGCAGCAGCACTCAGACCGGGGCCAAGCAACCGGCAGCAGGTGGGCCACCCGTGGGGCTCTCGAAGAGACCGACGCCCCCCTCCTGCAGCAGCTCGTACAGGCTCTGCATGAAGTCTTGCTGGATGCCGTACGGCGGGTAGGGGAAGGCATCGAATGTGGGTCGCCCTGGGCCAGCGTGCACAGCGTCAGTGCGCTTCTGGCATCGCTGGCTCGTCCAAAACTGCGGCATCAAGGCCCAGGGCGAGGGCACTTGCCAGACGAGCCCGCATCTTGAGCACTAGTTTTTCGTGACGCCGCCTCGTCCACCGGGCCGGGGGATGGCAGCGCCATTGGCAGCCGAGTCGTCGAGCTCAGGCCATGGTCGATCGCCCTGCCGCGACGCAGCGCGCATACGGCGCGCCTTTCAGGGCCAAGCGGGGCGGGCGAAGCTTCTGCGCATTGCCCAAGTGATACGGTGCTATGATCGCAGGGGCCAGTACAGGGACAGTCTCGAAGACCTCTCGATCAGCCCAGAAGCGTTTGCCTTGTCCGCAGCCCGCGCAAGCAGTTGGCCAAAATTGGGGCTTCGGAGCAGCAAGCGAAAGCAGGTCGGGCCGGCGAGCACAGCGCGCCAGCGCGGCTCGGGGGCCGTGTGCGGGGTCCAGGACACCCAGAGACCTCGCCAGGGGGCACCAAGGCGGCGGGGAGGCGACCATCCGCCGAGCAGCGGCCTGATTCCGCACTCGGGCAGGAGCCATGAGCTCCCGGCTCAACTTCCGGCCGCGGCCGTTGGAGCTGTCGAAGCAGCTGCCCATCGTGCGCGACCGGAATGAGCTGGACCCGCCCGCTGAGGGCGGGAAGGACGTAATGCACACGATCGAGGTGCCCGTCCCGGCCGCTTGGGCGCCGCTGCGGGCCCTGTGGATGACCAAACCCGGCCCTGGGAAGCTGATTGGTACTTCGTGTCGCTGGTACCGGCAGCAGGCTTGCCATGCCCGCGCAGCAGGGCCGCGCATGACCATTGTGATGCACAGCTGGCCTGCCACCGGCCCTCTCGTGCGCTCTGCCTGCAGACCAGCCGCTCCAAGACAGCCCAGTGGCCGAACTGGGCACCCACGGCTGCCCAGAGCCGCCGCTGAACGCTCCTTGCTGCCGGCATTTCCGCAGGCACGCGAGGAGGCCAAGCGCAACCCGAAACTGAAGACCGACATCCCAATCCCGCTCGTCCGCGACGTGCCCAGCTACGAGCGGGACTACCTGCCGGTCTTCAAGCGGCACAACACGTACATCCGCGGCCGCGGTGAGGCCCCAGCCCAGCACGCACCGGAGTCAGTGCCAAGCCGCCGTGGGCCTCTCACAGGGCTGCGCGCGCCCCCAGGCGGCGTCGGCCACCGCGACGAGACCTTTGTCGAGTACGACCTGGACGAGGCGGACAAGCGCTGGCTGGACGCCTTCAACCAGGGGCAGGAACGGCTGCCGGCGCGCCGCCTCGAGCTGCTGCTGTGGCGCCTGGAGCTGGTCAACGCGGAGGCGAACGACCGCGTCTCGGCCGCCAACGGCACGCCCTGCCCTGCCCTCCATGTCCCGTCAAGCCGCCAGCCTGCCGCTGCCGGAACGCAGCAGCTTCCAGCAGCAAGTGTGCCTGGCCTGCCACCACAGGGCCCCAAACTCGCACTGGCGGCTGGCTGCAGGCACGGGCGTGCCCGACCGCCTGACTCCGGGGGTCGTCGCCCAGATCGGCAACATGAGCAAGGCAGAGGCGCTGGCCGCGCTGTCCCACACGCGCGCGCTGCGCCCCTCCGTGCTGGCCGCCGTCTACGCCTACTGGCGGGAGAAGCGCATCAAGCGGGGCAAGCCGCTGCTGCGGCGGCTGCAGGCGCCGACCGCGCCGTCAGACTCCAACCCCTTCAACGTGTTCAGGCGCGCCCCTCCCTCCTGGCGACGCCGCTGCCTAGCAGATCGAGCATGTCCTTCCTGCCCCCAGCCAAGCCAGGCTGATGCTGGCTGGCGCTAGCCTGGCCAGTCGGTAGAGAACTGACCAGCATCCCCCCCCCCCCCGTGTGACTTCTGCTGCAGCTGCGGGACTCGGCCCGGGGCTGAGCCTGTGCCCTGGCCCGCAGGCCGCGCGACCGCGTGCACCGGCCGCAGACGCGGCGGCGGCGGGAAAACACGGAGGAGAGCCTGGAGAAGATGCGGCTGCTGCGGCAGAACCTGGTGAAAGCGTACGAGGTGCTCGAGTGGGTCACGCGCCGCGAGCAGCGCAAGTGCCACCTCACGGTGCGGCGCCCCGCCACCTGCCTCCGCCCCACTGGATGAGGCGTCGGTGGCAGCGCCGCTCTGTCCAGGTCGCAGGCGCAGCCCGTGCTGCAGGTCTGCTCTTTGAGTGCTCGCACCCGCAGCCTCCTGCGGCAGCGCGGCTACCAGACACCCGCTGCCCCCGCCGCCCTCTGACCCACCCCCCGCCCGGCTGCAGTACATGGACACGGACCTGCAGCAGCTGCAGCTGCGGCTGCACCACGCGCCCCGTGCGGAGCACGCGGCCATCAGCGCCGAGTACGCGGCGCAGGCGCGCACCAAGCCGCCGCGGCGGCCGCTCGGGCTGCACTACGCGGACGCGCCGGGCGTGGACGTGTCGGCCGCAGACGCGGGCGACCTGTCGCGCTTCAAGCGCCGGTGGGGGCCCCCGCCTTGCCGGGCGCACGCGAGAGCGGCGTCTGCTGGACGATTTTGCTGGCTCTGCCAGGAGGCTGCGAGCCGTGCCCGCGGGCGTGCCGTGCCCGGCGGCCGTGCGACTGACGGGCGGCGGGGCGCGGCGCTCCGCAGGAAGAAAGGGGACCGCGGCGACGCGGCACCGCCCGTCCGAGACCTGCCGCCGCCGCCGCTGCCGCCGGAGCCGGACATGCTGTTCGCGGAGCAGCCGGACGTGGCGCAGCTGCTCGCGCGGCTGGCGACCGCCGACAAAGGGGGGCAGCAGCTGCCGCGGGGGCGCGCGCGCATCGGGCGGGGCGGGCGCCTCGTGTTTGACAGGCGCGCTCCCGGGAGGAGGCAGACGGGCTGGCCGTGTCAAGCATCTCTCGCGCCGTCACCGTCCAGAGAGCGCGTGTGCAAGCAACTGTGGGCGCATGCGAGCCGATCAGCCGGGCGTGCCTCGCCCGGCATGCAGCCATCTGCCAGCAGGCCGAGCCATCTGCGCCGCTGCAGGTGCAAACCGTTCTCCTACGAGCCGCTGGACGCGGAGCAGCCGGCGGGGGAGGGGCAGGCGGGCGAGCCGCCGCCGGGGGGGCTGCCGCCCGCCAACGGCGTGGCCGCCACCCACTGAGGAGACGTCTGGTGCTGTTGCTTGTGGTTGGGCTGCTGCTTGGAGAGAGGAGCGAATGAATGGAACGAATCTGCCTCCCAGTCGAGAGTGAGAGCGCCTGTGACAACCGCCGGGAAGGGGGGCGGCTGCGCAGTGGAATGAGGAAACGAGTTACATGCGGAGGTCTACAGAAGCAACAGCCCCAGCGGCACCGGGGCGTCACTCCTCAAAGTCCTCCGCGCCCTCGTCCACGTCGATGCGGCCGGCAATCAGGTCCAGGTCGCGCTGCCCCTGGGAGGTGATCCGCCTGCGGCAATCAAAGCAAGAGCCGTGAGTCACAGTCTTGACAGCCGGCTGGAGTTTCATGCAACCAGACGCCGCTGATGCTGCGGCTCCCTGGCTGCTGCTGCTGGCGGCAGGCTCAGGCGAGTTGGCGGCGAGCATCCAGAGTGCCACACACAAGGAGGGAGGCAGGGCCGCGCCTGCCACCCTTGAGCGTCTCGCTCTTCTCCACGAGCTGCAGCTCCTCCAGCTGCTGCAGGATGTGCCGGATGAGGCCGCCCGCCGCCTTGGCATGGTGCTCCGGGACGGTGCCTCGCCGCTTGTTGCGGCCGCCAAACTCGCGGCGCAGTGCGCCGACGCCCAGGTCCTTGCGCAGGTACACCTTGCGCGCGATCGCCGCTGCAGCAGCACAGCCGTCAGCCTCTGGGCCTTGGATTGCAAAGCTAGGCTGATGCAAGGGCAAGGTTCGGAAGCCCACCTGCCCGGATGTAGTACCAGTCCGGGTCGTACGGCGCCAGCTCCTTGAAGGCGCCCGTCTTGACCAGATCCACCCAGCTGGGCAGCTGGATCTGCAGCAGCGAGCCCCAGATGGTCGTGAGCCAGGCGTGTAATTCGGAGGACAGGCGCTGCTCGCCCGGACCACAAGTCGATGTGAGGCTAGAAAACAGTCCCCACAAATGGGATCACGTCCCATATCCTCGCGAACCCGCCACTGAATCGGGCAACTGAGGCAATCAGCCGCCTCCAGGTCCGCCCCGGCTCCGGTTCTCCACACCGCTCCAGCTCTACAGCGGCTCGGGTGATCTGCAGCTGCGAATTCGAGCCTCCCACAGCCCGGCCCGGCCGCCTTTGCTGCTGAGGATTCTGCGGCGCCCCACCTTGTCGTTCGCCTTCAGGTGAGCGGCATACGCCTCGATGAAAGTCTGCGCCGGGATGTCCTTGACGCTCTTAGGCGCCATGGCTGCGAGCGAAGCGCGGGTGCTCTGAAGCGGAGGAAAAAGCGTCCGAGAGCTCGGCGGCTGTGTGCCACCCTGTTCCTTCATTCGCGCGTTTGATGCAGCGCGGCCGGGCCAGACCGTCTCGACATAAGAATCAATATGGCTGCCCCTCAGAACTCTCCCGTTTACGCCGTGGTGGGCGCCAGCCGCGGTCTGGGCCTGGAGCTCGTGAGGCAGCTCCTCGCCGATGATTCGACGCGTGTCGCAGCCACGGCGCGCGCGCCCGAGAAGGCGTCCGGCCTGACTGAGCTCGCGCGGAAGTATGGCGATCGGTTGCGGGTCTACCGGCTGGACATCGTTCAGGAGGAGAGCGCCAAGGTAAGTTTGCGCATGTCCCTATGCCCCGCGACTGCAATTGCCTCGCGCAGCGAGCTACTGTGCTGTGCGCTGCAGTGTTTTTGTATTTCCTTAGGCCTCTGCTCAATCCATACGCTTCGCCGCGCCGTGCGCGCCATTACGAGAAGCGCGTCATCCCAGGGGTGCGCATGCGCCGTGCAGGAGGCGGTTCAGGCGATCAGTGCTGACTTTGGGGGTCTGGACGTCCTCATCAACAATGCGGGCGTGGCGGGGGCTCCTGCTCTCGCCCTGGAGACGTGAGTTCTCTTGTAGGTAACTCGAGCATCGTGCCAGCGTAGGCGCTGCAGTTTCATCTGCCCATCTCCCTGTGCAGGCCGCTGCAGGATCTGCGCGAAGTGCTGGAGGTGGACGCCGTCGCGCCGTTTGCCATCCTCCGCCAGTTCCTGCCTCTGCTGCGCAAGCGTGAGAGGCGTGTTGTTGTCAACGTGAGCAGCGTGATGGGCTCCAATGCCTTCAACCACGGCATGCTGGGCAAACAGGAGCAGCAAGTGGCGAGGCTCGGCAAGTCGTACCTTTCGTACAAAACCGCCAAGGTCAGCCTCCACCGTCCTCTTGCTGTGTAGGTGCTGGCACACGCTTAAAGCCAGGGAGCGACTCATCCCAAATAGGGATGCAGGCTGCTCTCAACATGATAACCACGGTGGTTGCGAACGAGCTGGTGTCGGAGAACTTCACTGTCGTCGCCCTCCACCCTGGGCATGTCGCAACCGACATGGGCTCTGGCGATCCTGCGACTTTTGGCACGCCGTCTCTGACGCCTGAGCAGTCTGTGGCCGGCCAGGTCAGCCCTCCACGCCTCTCCCACGACGGCACTGCCATGCTGACGGCCGGCTGCCTGCCTGAACAGACTGCCTGTGGTGGTGCAGCTGAAGGTCATCGCTGGCCTCTCACACAAGGACACTGGCCGCTACCTGGACTATGAAGGCAACTCGCTGGACTTCTGAGACCCTTATATGCTTTTGGATGCATGCACAAGCAGACGGCTGACGCTCGCGCATATGAGCTGCTGCATGAAGCCTCGTGATCACCTTGTCGTCATCTAATAGCAGTAGCGGCAGTGATCCTGATCCAAATGAAGGGTCCTGCCTTGATGCATACGATGTGTTGGTTGAGCATAGGCGGAGGTGCGAATCCTCGACAGTGACCAGAGCAGGCGCACTGGCAAACTGCCTCTAGGTGCTGTGCATGTTTAACTTGTAATCCCCACTCTCAAACACCACCATCACAGCTTGCAAGCGGGCTCCACCACCCATCCAATTTTTGAGCGCAACGCTCGTCGGCGAGCCCCAGCCAAGCAGCAGCTTTATGCGGCAGGAGCAAGCAGGCCGCGGCTGGCTGGACGAGCTTGCATCGAGGCCTTGCTGCTGGCGGTCTAATCACATCTGAATATTGAACATTCCTAATGAGAACGAAGAGGGTCTTTCCAAACCCTAACGCCTCGCTAGTATCCCCAGCATTTTCTGGCGCCCAACCACACAGACTCACAGACTTCCTTAGAATAATGCTCGTGTACGCCGTGGTCGGCTCCAGCAGCGGGCTTGGCCTCGAGCTGGTCCGCCAACTTCTGGCGGCGGGGGATGAATCGATCGTGATAGCCACTACGCGCGAGCCAAATGAAGCAGTCGAGCTACAGGAGCTCAAGCAGAAGCACGGCGAAAGACTGCGCATTTATCGTTTGGACTATGGCGACAGAAAGGAGGAGTCGGTGAAGGTCAGCAGCACCCGCGGCTGGCTTTCTTTCTTTTTTCACGCTACCCGCCGCCCGCGCCGGGCACATAAATCAAAACTCTGACATTTTTTTCCAAAGCGCCCATAAAGTGGCCCTCCGCCGCGACTTGCAAGAATTTTGGCTGGCTGATGATTGGCATGCGCCATGCAGGATGCAGTGCAGGCAATCGCGCGCGACGTTGTCGGCATTGATGTCCTAATCAACAACGCCGGCGTGGCTGGCGCGCCGACTCTCGCGCTTGAGACGTAAGCGCTGACCTCGGCATCACACATGCCAGTTGCTGGCATGACATGTGTTGAAGAAGCCGCAAGCAGGCGGCTGCGATTTGCAGGCCGCTGCAGGACCTGCGGGACACGCTCGAGATCAACACAGTTGCACCACTGGCCGTCCTCCGGGAGTTCCTGCCGCTGCTGCGGAAGCGGCAAACGAGGAAGGTCGCGCTCATCACATCAATCTTGGGCTCAAACGAGTTCAATCACAGCCTCATAAACGCGTCCAACGAGGAAGCGGAGAAGCTCGGGAAGATCTATCTGTCGTACAAGACGGCCAAGGCAAGCCTCCCGGCCCGGCGGGGCTGCCTGTGTCATCAGAGGGCCCTGCATTTTTGTGTACATGCATGTTCGGTTGCGGCTTCTGATTGATGTGGAGGCACGCCCCTCCTCACAGGCTGCGCTCAACATGCTCGTCACAGTGATTGCCAACGAACTGGCGGCGGAGGACTTCAAGATCGTCAGCCTGCACCCCGGACACTGCATCACATACATGGGTTCGCTGCCGGGCTTGGGCACCCCCACCCTCGCGCCCGAGCACTCTGTGGCTGGCCAGGTATGTCCTCCATGCACCAGCCCATTGCTGCATGCCTGCCTGCCTGCCCGCCTGCCCGCCTGAAAAGAGCGAGTGCTGTGATGCAGCTGAGGGTCATCGCTGGCCTGACGCCTGAGGACACTGGCCGCTACCTCGATTCCACGGGCAAGACGATGGCTTTCTGAGACACTGGTTGAGACTAGAAGCTACATACAGACGGGAGCCGAATTATGCAGCTGCTGTATTCTGCAGTGAGATGGAGGGCCTGCGGCCCTTTTTGCTTTCGTTTCTTTTTTGCCTGCGGCCTTGTTTGGTATCCAGCGGATGTGAACGTGACATCTTGCTCTTGGACGTGTGTTGCTGCCTTGGTGGTCAAGCATAATAGGCGTAGGTGAGAGTCCTTTCAATAGCAGACACAAAGCAGGCGTGCTGGCAAACACTGCCTCTTCGTGCCGTAAATGGAACAGCTTCTGATTTCCTGCGCGCTTCTGCGTGGTGGTGCTCCACGCTCATCAAGCGCTGCAATTTTTACAATTGAATTCCAGCCAAGCAGCATGATGGGAGCTTTTGCGGATGCCCACCTCCTTCCCCTGGAGCTCTTCCAACTCTCAGGATTGCCTGCTCGAGCATTACTGTCTGCATTGCATGCAAGCTTGGATTCAGACCCAATGCTTACAGGTGATGGGTGAAGCGCTACTTGGCCGCAAATGGCAGGTGCTGTGCTGGCTGGCTAACAGATCTGATGGCTCTGTCCGGCAGCTTCAGCCAGTGTGACCCTGCAGCAGGCGTGCTGCAGGCCGGGTCAGCATGTTGGTGCGCACGGCCCTGGCGCGCCTCTTCGCCTCCTTTTTTGCTGCCTTGCGGGCAGTCAGCTGGGCGGCGCGGCGGGCTGCATTCGACAGCGCCGGCTGGCGCTGCTCCGAGGAGGGAGTGAGCACCGCCGCCGCCGCCGCACGCGTTGCTGCCACTGCCGCCAGCACCATCTTTTTGGCTGCGGCTGCTGCCAGTGCAGCCCAGTCGCAGCCAGTCCTGCATGCCGCAGCAGAGCAGAAAGTCAATGCGGCAGTGCGGTTTGAAGGCCGGGCGATTCAGCAAGAGGAATCGGCCTCCCGGCGCAAAGAACGGCAGGCAAGCTACAAGACGTGAGATAAAAGCTCTCAGTGAGCAGTGAGGCTGCTTACCGCGCGAGCATGGTGGAGCTTGCAGCTGCAGCTGCCGCCAGCCGCACCAGCTCCGCTGCTGCGCGAATGGACGGCACAGCCGCAGCAGTCGCAACAAAGGCGACGGCCGCCATTACTGCCCGCAGCGCACGCCGCACATCCCTGCAAACGGCAGCCCAGCTGTGGCTCAGCAAAGCAGCCATGGGACAAAGCGGAAGCGCCTGGCAGACTTCATAACAAGGCCAAGGGGTGGCTGTTGTAGGCATTGTTGGCGTTTAGCAGTGATGAGGGCAACTCACTGCAGCGTGGCGATGGCGGCAGACGCCAGGTGCAAGGCCACCCTGGCGGCAAAGCACAGGGCCTGCCACAGCAGGAGGATGGCTGCCACCGCAGCGAAGGCGTCCGCCATCCAGCGAGTGGCGTGGCTGGCCAGCAGCACCACCGCCGGGCTGCAAGAGAGGTTGAAGCTTGATCAGCCCGCGCCATTAAGGTCCTTAAAGCTACTGCTAGCTGAATTGCTTTCAAAATCAGCAATTATTTTAAAGTCAGATCTTGCTGCGCAATACTGAGAGAAGACCTGACAATGAGGATGGGCAAATACTACAGCTTCGCGGTAACAAGAGGAGAGGGACTGGAGCTCAAGAGGCTCACCTGCAGCTGTGGAACGCCAGCAGGTGGCGCTGGT
>BHFV01000618.1:0-15090 GCA_003568905.1 Trebouxiophyceae sp. KSI-1
GGGGGGGAGGAGGGGGGTTGTGGTGTGCTCTTCTCACCACATGCGGTCCATCGCGCAGCAGCAGCAGGGCAGCAGCCGCTCAGCCGCCTCGGCCGCCAGCAGGCGGTGGTAGAAGCAGGAGGCCACCGTCAGCTCCGCGGAGCTGCGGCCGGCCAGCCGCTGGCACCTCAGCACCGGCATGGCTGCTGTCTAAGAGCTGCCAGGCGGCTCGCAGCAGCCGCACTGTCCTGGCTGCCGCTGCCCGCTCAGACAATGCGCCCAGGCGCCCGTGTGCAGCTTTCCCGCTCCTTGACACGCCCTGCCGATGGCGGAACACAAGGGGGGGGGGCTCTGACCTGTCGTCCTCGCGCAGCTGCGTCTCAAAGCCGCTGCCAAAGTCGAGGCGCAGCGCCCGCAGTCTGCGCACGGCGCTGGCAAAGGGGTCCCACGTGAGCCACATGGCGTACCGCAGCAGCAGCCTGCAGCCCGGCAGCCGCAGGCAATCAGCGCTGTTGCAGCGTCGGCTGGGCTGCTGGTGAGCAGGCTTGGCAGCGGCAGGCAGAGAGGGCATGTGGTGCCGCCAGACACAAGCCGTAGCCTGGACTTGGGGGGAGAGGCTTCATGGGTGTCCTGGCTGTTGCTGCTCACAGGCACCTTGGCTGGCCAGCGTGTTACCAGAATAGATGCGAGCTTGTTTGCTTTCCGTACCGAGTGTGCGGATTGGACAAGAAAGCCCCGGCAGGAGCTGTGTGAATGCTACGCAGTGGGGGATCCACCTGAGGAAGGGAGAGGCAAACGCGCCCATCTGCGCCTTGATGACATCCTTCACCGCCTGCAACAGGCGACCCCTCAGAAGGCTCGCCAATGTAGAGTCTCGAGTAGCCGCACGTTCACAAGATTGGAGTGCTGACGGCTTGGACCGCACCTGGGCGTCCTTCACAAAGGGCAGGAGCACTTTCTCCGTCGCCAGCACCAGGCAACCCATCTGCAACGGCAGGCCCCCTTGAGCACTGCTCTCGGGCCGGCTGCGGAGATGAAGTTTTTCTCATGCCTGCAGGTGCGTCTGTGAGCGGGCATCCGTCGCCATGTGCGCGTGCTTGGCCAGCAGCCGGTCGTACTGCTGGCTCAGCTGCTCGCGCAGGAAGGCCTCGCGTCCCTGCAGGCTGGGGAAGTGCCTGCGTTGAGGGCGGCACAGTAATATTAACAACTGCCAGCACTTTCAGCATCGGGAAGGAAGGACGGGCAGACTGACCGGCTCTGCTCCTGAATGCCGCGAAGCCACAGATTGCGATTCTTTTCCTCCAGCCATTCCCGCACGCCTGCACCCAACCAGCCTCTCACAACGCTGATTGTTGACTGCCCCCTAGCTTTGTCCAAGGCAAAATAGCACATGCCTGGCAGCCGGCGGTCCAGCCAGTGAGGCTCCGTCACGGGTGCCTGCGTCCAGTGCTTTTGCACGCCGTCCTCGCCTTCCCCCTGGCTGGCGAATGCGCGGGCGTGCGAGCTGTTTGTATCTCGAGCTGCGGAACTTCTTCGGGCCCACGCATGAAGCAGCTGTCTGGAAGCCCTTCCAGGCAGCTTCATCTGGACAGCAACCAGACGGCCCTGGTGGTCAGGGCGCTCGTTTGATGTTAACACATGCCTTCACTTTTCGTTTTCATTTGGCGCGAACGGGCCGGCCTCGAAGGATTCGAGCTGACGAAACCTGGATAGTGTCAGGGGCGATCGCAATTGGTGCTGCTTGTACGGCACTGTCGCTAGCCCGCGTCCTTGGCGCGCTCGCGACTCGTAGGGCTACGAGTGCATCGAAGCGCCCGCACGAACAGTACCGATCGATCCGATCGCGCGTGACGTATTGAAGCATGGGCAGGCAGAGACTGTGGGCCGCCGGCGGCGATGCCGCCCAGATCCGCGCAGTCGCGGCGCTGGCTGCGGCCGAACTGGAGGTGGTGCCGTTCACCGAGGGCGTGACCAACAAGACGCCGCGCTACCTGGCGCTGCAACCTGAGGGCCGGGTGGGCTGCTCCGCTGCTCGGCGCCAGCCCTGCTTCTCAATTCACCGTCGAGTGATTGGAGGCCGACCTGCTCAATCGCCGCCCCTTCCCCCTGCACTACTGCGCATGTTGGCTGGTCACACCGCTGTGCAGCCGTCGCAATGTGTCAAGGGCTGCATGTTGGCCTGCTCTCAGGACGACTTGGGCTGATGCTAGTTTCCCTCATCTGCTTGCAGCACCCGCTGCTGGAGACGGGCTCCGGCGCGCCAGTCGTCGGCTCGCCCGCGATCTGCAAGCGTCTGGCGGATGGCACGCCGCTGTACCCGGCGCCCAGCGACCTGGCCTCCGCGCGCGTTGAGCTCTGGCTCGACTGGGCACCCAAGCTGGATGCGCTGCGCCCAGCGCTCGTCGACCCGCTCACCGGTACCTTGCTACTGCACCGGGCTCTTTCAAACTGCCTGGCAGGCGCTGCTGGAGTCTGCTGGAGACAGGCTCGCCGTGCGTGTCGGTCGGATGCAAGCAGCCCGCACCGGCATGTCTCGCACGGAAGTCTCGCTCGCCGTTCTGCAGCTCCGGCCACTGCTCTCCGCTCGTCCAGTCAGTCAGACGAGCAGCCCCAGCCAAGCAGCTTCATGCCGGCTCCCTCGCTGCTCGTGCAGGCAGCGGCGCGGCAGCGGACGCGGCGGCGCGGCAGGCGGCGGCCGGCCAGCTGACTGCCCTGCTGGCGCAGCTGGAGGGCGACCTGCGGGCCTCAGAGTGGCTGGTGGGCGCCAGCCTGTCGCTGGCGGACGTGGCCGTCTTCTTCTCCCTGCTGCCCTTCCTCGTGACGGTGCGGCCCTCCCAAGCAGCATGAATTGCAGGCGAGTTACTTTCTTCAACAAAAGAAGAGTTTTGGCCGCCGCCGCTCATGCTCTCCCGGCCCCACGGGCCTTTGCGAGCCCTGAAGCCAAGTCGGCTTGCGTGGTGTGGCGTGACCCTGCTCCTCAACATGCCTGCCGCCCACCCACCTACTGAGTGAGGTTGGCACACGTGCCGCGCCAGTCTTCTAGGTCCGCTCACCACCCACGGTAAGCATGCCAGCAGAAGGATTCCAAGGCACAGGCAGTCCCGGAGCAGCCAGCCTTGCTTCGCATCCAAGCAGCAGCCGGCCCTTGTCGCGACCCGCTGCTGCCAGGTGCCTGCCCCTGGCCCCTCTCACACAAACCGTCGCTCTCGGCCGCAGGTGTTTGACGCCGGCCTGCAGCAGGCGAGCCCCAGCGTGCTGCGCTGGGCGGCCGCCGTCTGGGGCCAGCCGGCGGTGTCCGCCCAGCTGGGCGCGCCGCCGCAGCCGCTGGCGCGCGCGCACCGGCCGGGGCAGCCGCTGCCGCTGCGGGAGGCCCTCTTCTCCGCGCCCTGGACGGGTGCGCGCCTTTCTAGAGGGGGGGGGGGGGGCTTTGGAGCCTGCCAGCAGGCGGGCATGCTCGCTTTTGGATGGCTGACAGCCTTGCTGCACCCAGCTGCACGCACTTGTTACTTTGTTGCCTCGGCTCGCCTGCACTCCTCCATTTCAATCATTGATCCCATGCTGCCCATGCCCATGCTCAGCTCCCATCTCATCTCATGGGCGAGTTTTCCATCATCACCTCATCACCAGAGCTGGTCCTCTACCTGTCTGTAGTTTTATCACCATTTCATCTCAATTTTTAGTCCCATTCCGGTTCCAGTCCCAGCCCCGTCCCCGCATCCCGTCCTCACCCACCCCACCGCCACCTCCGCATCATTGCTCAGGCAGCCGAGGCGGCCGCGCTGAGCCCGCCCCGCCCCGCCCTGCCCCCCCCCCAGGCGACCGCGTGCGCGCCGCCTTCATCGAGTTTTTCGAGGGCAAGGGCCACACGGCGGTGCCCTCCTCGCCGGTCGTGCCGCACGCCGACCCGACGCTGCTGTTCGCCAACGCGGGCATGAACCAGTTCAAGCCCATCTTCCTGGGCACGATCGACCCGCAGTCCGACTTTGCCAGGCTGCGCCGCGCGTGCGACTCGCAAAAGGTGGGAGCTTTAGCCGCCCCCTGCTCTCTGCGGGGAGCATGCATGGGGCAGGGCGGCCTGCAGGCCTGGGGACGGCGCCCGGGGCCTGCCGTCTTGCCTGCGGGTGTGTGGGGGGGCACCGCGGCCATGCAGCGCCCGCCGCCCGCCGCCCCTCCTGAGCCGCCCGCGCCAGCCTGACACAGCGCATGCGCTGCATGTCAACCCACGCCCCGCCCCTGCTGCCACTCCCCCCCCCCCCCCCCCCCCCCCCCCCGGGGCTNNCCCCCCCCCCTCTCCCCCCCCCGCGGGCCTGCCACTCCACTGCGGCTCCCCGCCCAGCCGCCGCCAGCCCCTCCAGCAGCCGCCGCCCGTCCCCGCAGTGCATCCGCGCGGGCGGCAAGCACAACGACCTGGACGACGTCGGCAAGGACGTCTACCACCACACCTTTTTCGAGATGCTCGGCAACTGGTCCTTCGGCGACTACTTCAAGGCCGAGGCGATCGGCTGGGCCTGGGAGCTGCTGACGCGGGTGTACCGCCTCGACCCGGCCCGGCTGTACGCGACCTACTTTGGCGGCGACGAGGCGCAGGGGCTGGCGCCCGACGAGGAGGCGCGCGACCTGTGGTGCGGCCTGCTTGCTGCTGGACGCGGGAAGGGGGGGAGGGATAGGGGGGTGCTTTTTGTCTCACTTTCGACCGCAATTTCTGCAAGAATTGCCGGCATTCTGCCGCGGAAATGGGAGCCGATCTTTTGGTTCAGTAGAGGAGTGTTGCCTGACTTCGCAGGGCGTAGCCTGCCCTCAGCGCTGGCTGGAGCAGTCGGGACATGCCAGCAGCTGTGTTGCCGTCATTTGCCGAGCCGGGGGATGAGCTGCTCCTGTTGCGGGGTGGAGGCGGGGCCTGCGTTCGCGACAGCTCGTGCTGCGCAAGTCCCAAGGAGTGGATCCGGCAGCGAGAGCAGCGTTGTTGCCTGCCTGCGGTGCTTTCCGAGCCTGAGCACTGCGGGCCGGAGCGCAGGCTGGCGCTGCTGCCGCCCGAGCGCGTGCTGCCGTTCGGCTGCAAGGACAACTTCTGGGAGATGGGCGACCAGGGCCCCTGCGGCCCCTGCTCCGAGATCCACTACGACCGCATCGGCGGCCGCGACGCGGGCGCGCTCGTCAACGCCGACGACCCGAACGTGCTCGAGATCTGGAACCTCGTCTTCATCCAGGCGCGTGGCCTGACGTGCAGTCCACCCCCAATGCAGCACTGCGCGCCACAGAAGCCGGATGCTGAGGCTCGGAGGGGCTGGGCTGCGTGCAGTACGACCGCCAGGCGGACGGCTCGCTCAAGCTGCTGCCGGCGAAGCATGTCGACACGGGCATGGGGATGGAGCGCGTGACCAGCGTGCTGCAGAACAAGGTGTCAAACTACGCGACCGACCTGTTCGCGCCCATCTTCGCCGCCATCCAGGCGACCTGCGGCGGCGCGCCATACACCGACAAGGTCCGACTTCCTCGCGGCCAGCCGCAGCTGCGGGAACGATTCGAATCGCGCGTGCGCGGGAACGCGCCGCTCGCTCGCAGCCGCCTCGCGACGCCGCTCCGCGCATCGCGCAGGTCGGCGCGGACGACACCGGCGGCCGCGACATGGCGTACCGCGTCGTCGCGGACCACATCCGGACGCTGTCGTTTGCGATCGCGGACGGCGCGCGGCCGGGCAACGAGGGGCGCGAGTACGTGCTGCGCCGCGTGCTGCGCCGCGCGGTCCGCTACGGCCGCGAGACGCTGTCGGCGCCGGAGGGCTTTTTCGCGACGCTCGTCGACTCGGTCGTCGACCACTTTGGCCACTTCTACCCGGAGCTGACCAAGAGCCGGGACACCATCCACGCCGTCATCAAGCGCGTCTCCAAACTTTGCTGCAATCACAACTGCAGCAATGACGGCCGACCTGACCGGGCGCGGCTGGCCGCAGAGAGGAGGAGACGGCGTTCGGCCGCACGCTGATGAAGGGCATCGCGCACTTCCAGAAGCGCGTCGCGACGCTCAACGGCGCCAAGCAGCTGTCCGGCGACGACGCTTTCCAGCTGTACGACACCTACGGCTTCCCGCTTGACCTCACGCAGGTTTGCGCCCTCCCATCCTGACATTCATCCCACATGTGCGCCTGCCCTCGTTGCGCGATTCTGACGCCGCCTGCGACCCGCGCAGCTGATGGCGGAGGAAGGCGGGCTGGCCGTCGACACCGCCGGCTTTGAGCGCTGCATGCAGCAGCAGCGCGAGCAGTCGCGGCGCGCGCGGAAGGCCGGCGCGGGCGGCGGGCTCAAGTTCGAGGCCGAGGCGACCGCGCACCTCGCGTCCACCGGCGTGCCGCGCACCGACGACTCGCCCAAGCGCGTCCCCCGCTCCCGCCACCGTGCCAGCTTGCCAGGGGACAGCCCGCAGCCTATGAGAGCCGGCCGCAAAGCATGCTCTGCGCTGTCAGCCCACCGGCCCCTCGCTCCTCCTGCCAGCCGCGTTGCAGTCCCCTTACTAACAGTAGATGACAGGCTGCCACGCGGGCGGCGCAGGTACGCCACCGACCGCCTGGAGACGCGTGTCGCTGCCATCCTCTCGCCGTCCGGCTTCCTGCGCTCGACGGCCGAGGCGGACGGCGACGGCCCGCTCGGCCTGGTGCTGGAGGCCACGCCCTTCTACGCGGAGCAGGGCGGCCAGGTGGCGGACACGGGCGTGATCGAGGCATCGACCGGCGGGCGGCTGGAGGTGGCAGACACGCAGGCACTCTCCCCCATGTGCCTGCAGCCCGCCCGCTTGAAGCTGCCGGCTCGGGTTGTGGGGGGACGGAGGCGCCGAGCTGTGGCCGCCCGCTGCATGACGCCCTCTCATGCCTTCGAACAGAGACGTGCTGTTTGCATCTCGCATGCGTCCCACTTGTGGGCGCACAGTAGCCTGCGGCATGTCGGCGTCATGCTGCAGCAGGGGGTGTGCGCCCAGTCCCGCTCAGCCCCAAGGCATGCCGCAGGTGGCGGCCGGCTTTGTGCTGCACGTCGGCTCGATGGCGGCGGGGCAGCTGGCCGTCGGTGACTCGGTGCTCGCGAGCATCGAGGCAGCGCGGCGGCAACGCATCATGGCCAACCACACCGCCACGCACGTCCTCAACTTTGGCCTGAGAGAGGCGCGGCTCCTTGCCGCTGAAGGGCTTTCCATTCCAGTTGGGAGCAGGGGGGCCATCTTGCCTTGCAATGATAGCATTATGTGATAAGGATACAGAAGCCCAGCTTTGCGCTTGCCGCCGCGCTGGAAGGGAGGCAAGGTGGGCACATGACCGCATGGGATTGCTGGAATGGGACCTCGATTGGTTGGCACACAGCTGCATGGCTGGGCCGCAGCAGTTGCGAGCTCTCCCATCCTGGAATCGGAAGCACACCACCCAGCAACAACTTCCAGCCTGCCGCCTCCTGCCGCTCGCCTGACTGTAACTCCCGCCACTGACGCCCGGTAACTCCCGCCCTCCCACAGGTGCTGGGCGATCACGTCGACCAGAAGGGCTCCATCGTGCTGCCGGACCGCCTGCGCTTCGACTTCACCAACGGCGGCCCCATCCCGCCGTCCGACCTGGCCAAGATCGAAGCCATCGCCCGGCAGCAGGTCGCGCAGCGCCTGCCGGTGTACTCGCAGGAGGTGCCGCTGGCGCAGGCCAAGGCCATCCACGGCGCGCCCCCCGCCCCCCTTTCCTGCTGCCGCAGAGCGCGTGCCTGGCAGCGCCTGGCCGTCCTGCCAGGACCGGGCAGCATCGACGCCCTGGCTCCTTGCGAGCGAGCCGTAACTCCCGCGCGCGCATAACTCCCGCAGGCCTGCGCGCCGTGTTTGGCGAGGTGTACCCCGACCCGGTGCGCGTCGTCTCGATCGGCCGGCCGGTGCCGGAGCTGCTGGCCGAGCCGGGGGCGCCCGGCAACGCGTGCTTCAGCGTCGAGTTCTGCGGCGGCACGCACCTGCGGCACACCGGGGAGGCCGGCGCCTTTGCGCTCGTCTCGGAGGAGGGCATCGCCAAGGCACGCGCCTCGGCCCCCCCAGGCCTTGCCCGCGCCTGACCGTCCCATCCCGGTCCTGATTCCACGGAGGCCAGGTCCGCTGAAAGCGGCAAGCGTCGCATCCCATGCAGCAGCCAAGCCGAGGCAAGCTGTGGTGGGCAGCAGCAAGCAAGCAGGGTGCTTGCTTGCGCGCTCGAATGTGCCTTCAGGAGTGAGCTCGAGGCGCCAGGCGGCATTGCCCCCCCCCCCCCTCCCCTGCTTTGGCCGACACCCCCGCGGCCTCCCGCTGCATGCCTGACGCTCCACAGCAGCTCGCTCAGCTGCTGCTGGACAGCACGCACTGATGACGAATGCATCGTCCGAGCCTCGAGACAGGTTGAAGCTGGTTCCTGTCGTCGTGCTTTCCAGCATTCGTGGCTCGTGAGTCGGGAGACCGGCCCGCCTGCAGGGCATCCGGCGAGTGGTGGCCCTGACGGGCGGGGAGGCCGAGGCCGCCATTCAGACAGCGGAGGATCTCTCGGCCCGGCTGGCGGCGCTGGGCAGCGCGCAGGGGCAGGAGCTGGAACGGGGGACGGCAGCCATCAAACAGGCACCCCCCCCCCCTGGCAGTGCGGCTCGCGGCCAGCGGCTGCCTGCGGCCGCCGTCCTGAGGCGCCTGCTGTGTGTGAGGGGAGCAGCTCGCGGCTCGTCCCTTGTACTGAACAAAGCTCGCTCATCCGGGGGTGGTTGCCAGCACCCAGACTCTGCCATCACCCTCGAGAGCTTAGTGTCAGGCCCTCCGGATGCAACTCCTGCTACACCAGGAGGTCACTGAAAATACAAAAAAGACAAAAAAAAGAATGAAAACAAATCAACGTTCCCCTACACTCCCGACCGGCAAGGGGCGGCAGCTCACCTGCCTTTTGGCCGCGAGCAGGAGGTCGACTCGGCGGTGGTGCCGGCGGCGGCCAAGGCGGCGCTGCGGGACGGCCTGGCGGCGCTGCAGAAGCGGGTGCTGGAGGGCGCCAAGGCGGCCGGCGCGGAGAACAAGCGGCGCGCTGTCGCGGCGGCGGCGGCGGCCGCGGGCGAGGCTGCCGCCGCCGGCCGCCGCTGGCTGGTGCTGCAGCTGGACGTGGGGCTGGACGCCAAGGCGGTGCAGGAGGCCTACAAGGCGCTGCGGGAGGCGCAGCCGGGCCTGCCGGCGCTGTTCGTGACCGCAGACGTGGCCGGTCAGCCGCCACAGCCCCCGCAAAAGGGGCGCGGAGGGGCTGCTCGAGCGTGTCTGCTGATGCGGGTGCCTGCTGGGCGGTGGATGGCTTCTTCTTGTTCACAGAGCACCCTGCTGCGTGGGGGGGCGTCTCGGTTGCTGGGGGAGGAAGGGGGCTGAGGGAGGCGGGCCCTGCTGCCGCCGCCGCAGGCAAGAAGAAGGCGCTGGTGTACGGCGGCGTGCCTGACGAGACGGCAGCCAGCCTGCCGGCCGGCGAGTGGGTCAAGGCCGCCCTGGCGCCGCTCGGCGGCAAGTGCGGGCCCAACCCGAAGCTGAGCCAGGGGCAGGGGCCCGAGGTGGCCCGGCTGCCGGAGGCGCTGGCGGCCGCGGAGCAGTTTGCGGCGCTGCGGCTCGGCGGCGCATAGGAAAGGGTGGTGTAACTCTTCTTGTTTGGGTCCTGCCTGCCTGGCTTGCCTGGGCATGCCGTCATCGAGGGCAAAGCGAGCTTGCCAAAACTTTCAACCGTTTAAAGAGAGGGTGAGAGCACGCGGAACAGCGAAAGAAAGGCAACCATGGGCAAGTGAGTGCACCACGCAGCCCAAAGCCGGCGATCCGGGCAGCCGACATGTTTGCGTGTCCATCCCCAAATCAGCACAGGCCGCTTGCGCCTTGCCACTGCGGCGGTGCCTGATTGCGTTGCAACTGCAAAACAGTCTGCTGACGCGCCGGGCGGCGGCGGCGCGCGCGCAGGGTCCGCGTCGGCATCAATGGCTTCGGCCGCATCGGCCGCCTGGTCTTCCGCGCGTCGCTGGACCACCCGGATGTGGAGATCGTCGCCGTCAATGATCCCTTCATCGACGTGCCGGCGCTCTGCTACCTGCTGAAGTATGACACCGTGCACGGCCAGTTCAAGGTGCGCCCCAATGCGGAGCCGCGGCAATCGAGCGCCCCGCGGCCATCAGGCGGCCACATTTGGCCACACAAGTGCCACGGACAATGCCGAGCGTGGAGGACGAGCTCCCTGCGCCGCCGCCGGGCGCTCGCGATCTGAGTTAGGTCTGGGCGATCGATCGAGCCGAAGCGCCGCGGCCCGGCGGCGCAGGCTGATGTGAAGCCGGAGGGCGACGCCGCCTTCTCTGTCAACGGCCGCAAGGTGGCCGTCTACTCCAACATGAACGCGGCCGAGATCCCCTGGAGCCAGAGCGGCGCCGACTACGTGTGCGAGTCGACGGGCGTCTTCACGACGACGGAGAAGGCGTCCGCCCACCTGAAGGGTGGCGCCAAGAAGGCATGTCCGCCCAGCACCTGCCCAGCAATGGCATGCCCGCCAGGAGGCATGCAGCTGTGACAGTGGCTTATGCCCTCCCGCGCAGGTCATCATCTCGGCGCCCTCCGCAGACGCGCAGATGTTCGTGATGGGTGTCAACAACGAGAAGTACGACCCGAAGAGCCACCACGTCATCTCCAACGCCTCGTGCACCACCAACTGCCTGGCGCCGCTCGCGAAGGTCCCCCTGCCCCTCCCTAGCTTCAAACCCCTCCCACCTCCCAGCCCTCACAACATATACGTGTGTGCTGACCGGGCAGAGCCGAATCCACGACGCAGGTGATCCACCAGACGTTCGGCATCAAGGAGGGTCTGATGACGACCGTCCACGCGACGACCGCCACCCAGAAGACGGTGGACGGCCCGTCCAAGAAGGACTGGCGCGGCGGGCGCGCGGCCGCGGGCAACATCATCCCCTCCTCCACGGGCGCCGCCAAGGCCGTCGGCAAGGTGCTGCCCGAGCTGAACGGCAAGCTGACCGGCATGGCCTTCCGGTGCGCCCCCCTCTTTCCAGGCTTCCCTGTGCATGCAGCCGCCACAGGCCCCCTTTGCACCGGTCGCTTGCTCTTCCTGGGCTCCCTGGCAATCCCCCACACCCTCCGCAGCACAGAACAGACCACACGCTCGCACCTGCACCAACGTCAGCCCCCGAAGCAAGCTCCATGCATCCTCGCCAAGCTCTAAAGCCCCCCTCCCAAACTGCTGCAGCGTGCCGACGCTGGATGTGTCGGTCGTGGACCTGACGGTGACGCTCGAGAAGGGCGCGAGCTACGATGAGATCCTCAAGGCGCTCAAGGCGGCCAGCGAGGGCGAGCTCAAGGGCATCCTGGGCTACACGGAGGACGAGGTCGTCTCCTCCGACTTCATCGGCGACAACCGCTCCTCCATCGTCGACGCCAAGGCTGGCATCAGCCTGTCGCCCAACTTTGTCAAGCTCGTCTCCTGGCACGCCTCACCCTCCCTGCCCCCAGGAGCCTGGCCTGGCCGGGCTGTTGCAGCCGCTGCTTGGGGAGGACCATCGAATCTGATTGTTGCCCGTCCAATAGAGACTGAGGGGGGGCTTCTGGCGGTGTGCTCCGCAGGTACGACAACGAGTCGGGTGTGGCTTCCCTCCCCTCCTCCCGCTCCCATTGCTGCCCCGCTGTTGGTGGCATATAAGTGAGCAGTGCCGCCGATGCGCGCAGGCTACTCGCGCCGCCTGCTGGACCTGGTGGCCTACATCGCCAAGAGGGACGCCTCCGCCTGAGCAGGGCGCGGTGTGTGTTGGTGAACTGTAAAAGGGCATGGAAATCTGGTGCTGGAGAACTGCCCAAAGAAGCGCCCCATCTTGCCCTAGAAAGAGCAAAATCAGGTCAGGGCAGACGCATGCCAGAGCATCAAGCGCCTCCGCCTGGCGTCCCCACGAGGGCAAGCAGTGAGAAACAGTGCACCTGGTGCGGGGCGACACAGATATTTGGGAATGATGCAGCCGCCTAGCTGCGGCAGCAGGGCCGCAGCGGAGCGATGTGCCGCGCTGGCTGGCCCCGCGCACGCGCCTCTGGCCGCGCGGCCGCCCGCAGCAGACGTCGGCGCCCGGCCAGCGCGGTGTTGCAATTTCGCGCAGGTCGGGGGCAGACGCGGCAGCCTGCACAAGGCGCAGGTACCTATTCGTCTCATTCTAGTCTGTGCGGCATGCGCGTCACACTCGCGCGTCCGACACTCGCTCGTCTCGCTGCCTGCTTTCGGCGATGGGTGCAGAGTTCCTCGTTGGCACGTCAGCGCGCCTGCCGGCGGCCTGACAAGGGGAGCCCATTGGCTGGCAGGCAAGCAGCAGCGGAAATGAGCCGTCACCGGAGTCGCTGACGCTCGAGGACGCACGTCGCATCCTCGGCTTGGGCAAGGACGCAACTTTCGAGCAGACGGTGCAGGCGAAGAACAAGCTGCTGGCCAAGGCGGGCGGCGACGACCTCAAAGCCGTCCAAGTGCGGCGACGCCTCTGTCTCCTGGCAGCCCCTCACCTCTGTCGCTCGGCGCGGCACCAACCATATGCCGCAACCACACCTGCAGATAGAGACGGCGTACGATCTGCTGCTTATGCGGAGCATGAAGGCGCGGATAACGGGGGAGCTGCAGCCGGCACGCGACGTCCGCTACGCCGACGTGCCCAAATACCGGCCGGCGGTGCCCAGGGTTCGCCCCCTTTCCAGCAGGCAGGGCAAGCGCGCACCGGCTGGCCTGCAAGGAACCGAGCGGGCGCCCGACTGCAGGAGAAGACGTGGCAGGAGAAGGTGGCGGAGCGGCTGCCCGGCAAGCCGCAGGTGCAGAGTCCGCAGCGCGACTCCGCCACCACGCAGGGGATCATCTTCGGAACGCTGGCCGCCTCGGCGCTCGCGCAGGTACGCCTCCGCCCCCCTTCCAGACAGCCTCCTCGCTCCCCAGCTGCCCAGCGCCGCAGTTGGGCTGCCAGCCGATCGCTCCGAGACGCTCAGATTGCCTCAGCCGAGCCGCCAGATTCGACGGCATGGGAGGCGCGCCTGCTGACCTTGCTCCTGCTCTGATGGCTGTGGCAGGACTTTTTCCTGGCGGCCACGCCCGGGGACGCCAACGTGCCCGGCCTGCAGCTCGGCCTCGCCTTTGGCGCCTCCATCTACTTCCTCAGGGACGGCAAGCGCCTGTCTTTCGGCGCGCCCCCGCCTCCCTCATCCCAGCAACAGCAGCGCTCTGGGCTGCAGGTGCTGCTGTCATTGCCCCCATCCCTTAGCTCCTGCAGCCGTCAGGGGCAGGGGCGGCCGCTGACTTGCGGCTCTGGTATCAGCAGCGACACTGACCAGGAGCGGCGGGCGTGCAGTGCGGGCGGGCGCGCTGGCAACGACAGGCCTGGTGCTGGGCGCTGTCTTCGGGAGCGCTCTGCAGGGCTGGCTGCGCGTCGACATCTTCCCCATCGGGGTGTGCTGCCCCCGCCCGCCAATCTGCCAGGACAGCCTGAGCGCTTACGCGCTGTGTGCAGCGAGAAATGGCGGCTGAAGCCATCGGATGTTCCGGTGCAGGCGCTGCACTCGCCAGCGGTGCTCGTCGGCGAGCTGGCGATTTTCGGCATGTGGTTGTGCACCTACTTCCTGGCCTGAGTAGCTCCGGCGCGGCGCCGGCGGCTCGGACGGCCGTGTACACTACGGAGAAGGGGTGGTCTGTGTCGAAACTTGGGAGTTGGGCGGCCTCAGGGCTGTCATTTGAGGGGGGGCTGTTCGAGTTCCCCAGTGCTGTTCACGTCTCCCACCCTACTCTCAGACTGAACCGAAACGCCAGTGGCCCGTCGATGAGATGTAAGCAGAGCGTCGCCGCCAGCAGCCAAACGGCGAGCGCGCGGCTGACGTGCAACGCCAGCCCTTTCAGGTTCAAACGGCCGGCACAGGGAGGGCAGTTGCGCCGCTGTCCGGTGCCAAGGCCCCGATTAAGCAAAGCAGAAACACACATTCACACACATATCAGGCTGCCATCCGGCGCTGTGACAGGAACCGGTCGGAATCGTGCAGGATTTGCGCGGGCACAAAAACATGCGACTCGATGCCCGGTCTGCGGAAGCGCCGGGCTGACCAGTGACCGGGGGCAAGCTTCGCGTGCGGCGCCATGGCGAGCAGCGCCAAGGTTGGTCCCCCGAACCTGCGGTTTGGGTTGGCAGTGATTCGGCCACCGAGGGCTACTGCTTTCCCGTGAGGCCGCTCGCCGTGGCGCAGGTGAGGGTTCAGAAGCAGGACGACGTCGCGACGGTCGCCAAGAAGGTCGCAGGCGACGGCAAGGAGGCCAGCCCAAAGGCTGCTCGTTTGTCTGAGACACGCCTCAGCCTGAGCAGGAGCTCGAAAGCCAGTCCTGGTCCGCTCACCAGCCACGCCCGTGCGTGCCGACGGGCTCCAGAGCCACTGCCGGCTGAAGCGCTGCCGGTGTGCAGCAAATGGCGCCGGCAAGGCAGTCGTCACGGTCGGCGCGGGCGCGGGCCGGGTGCCCAAGCGCCCCGAGCCCGCCCCAAAGCCGGCAGCCAAGCCGGCCGCAGCCAAGCCGGCCGCCGCCAGCCAGCCTGCCAGCAGGCCACGCGCCGGCAGCAGGAGTGCGGCGCCCGGCAGGGGCTCCGCACGGGGCGGCCTGAGCGGCAGCGGGCGCAGGGAGCCCAAGCGACCGCAGCAGACCGAGCCTGTGGCGGACAGCAGCCCCTCGACCGCAGGGCAGGCCGGCCCAGATGAGGCGGCCGCGGTGGGGGCCTCCCCCTCCTTCCTGCCGGTTCTAGTGGGGCAATGCCACAGCCTCACAACCCCTCGTGCTGCTCCGGCAGGAGGCGCCGCCGGCGGCCGCCGTGGTGTGGGTCAAGCCGCCGCAGCAGCAGCAGGGCCTGAGCGAGGAGCAGCTGGGCGAGCAGCTGGTGCGCGGGCTGGGCGCCGGGCGCGCGGGCATCCCGCCGGCGCTCGTCCGCTTCAACCTCGAGGAGCGCGCCTGGCGGCCGGCGCCGCAGCTGGAGGCCGCGATGCTGCACCTCGAGGCGCCCGGCTGCCTGCTGCCGCTGGACAGCGAAGAGGGGCAGCGCCTGCAGGCGGCCGCGGCCGCTGCCGCCGGCGAGGCGCGGCCCC
>BHFV01000619.1:0-18954 GCA_003568905.1 Trebouxiophyceae sp. KSI-1
GGGGGGGGGGGTTCCGCACCCTGGCCAGGCTGGGCAGCATGCGCACGCAGCGGCCCAAGATCGCTCTCCGATCCTCTGCCGTCGGCTGGGTGCTCCACTCACCGATGCCACCTGTGCCGCCCAGCACCTGCCGCAGCACAGCACCCACTGGCTGCCTCTCACAGACGCACACGCAGCCTACATGCACCATGCAGCCGGAACCATGCTAGCGTGCGACAGTCGCTGGCTGCTCTAGCAATGGAGTCCCTGCTGCTACTTGTCAAATCTCCCAACCAGGCAAAGCAAGACGCGGCCAGCAGCTGCTTTGGTCAATCCACACTGCTTGCAGCATCCTGTCCCGCAAGTGGCGGCTTCTGCTTCCATCCCATGGCTGCTGCTGCTCCTGCCGGCGGCATCTCCTGGAATGCTTAGTAAGCAGCGGCTGTAAAATCGAGCAAGGGGCGGAGCGCACAACGGTGTCTTTGTTAGGAATGACATAGGTCAGCTCGTCTGTGAAGTAGATGCCCTTGACCCAGGGCGCCTTCACTCGCAGCACGTGGCCCCGAATGGGGAACATGCTGCTGTCGCCAAACAGCGTGCGCGCGCCCAGGCCGGTGCAGTTGACAGCAGCGTCATACCCTGCCAGCTCCTGCCAGGAGCAGGAAAGGCGTCAGCTGGCAACGGCGTCTTTAGAGAGAGGGAGGGGGCATGCTGCTCAGCCAATTATTTTCAGCTGCAGCAGTGCAGTCAGAAGCCCTGCATGAAGTTGCAGAGGGCCCTTGGCAGCAGCCGGCAGGGGCCAATTTCTCATGGCAGCTGAGCGCCGGCTGCTGGCAGTGCCCGAGCCTCCATGCGCCCGGCCTGTGCCTGCGGCTGCCCAGCACAAGGCAGGCCTCAGACCAGGGGACCGCACCTCTGGCGAGTTCAGCCGCCGCTTGACGATGCGCACGCCCGCCTGCTCCAGCTGGCGCCGCAGCCAGCGCAGGTGGATGGAGCCCTCGCAGACGAGCGTGGAGAAGGACCAGCCGTCCCTGAGCGTCCCGCCGGCTGCAAGGCGCGCAGAATCAGCTGCCTGTGAGCGCGCTATCTGCTGTTTACATTGGCTCAGGTTATGGAGGGCTGAGGGCACCTGCAGTGTTGAAAGGCTCCAGCTCTGCGGCAGTCATGCGGTGGAAGTGGGGCACGAGGGACAGCCAGTCGGGCTCCTCGCGCGGCTCGGTCCACAGCTGGTGCACCGTCGTCTGGCTGATGCCTGCGTCTGCCGCCTCCTCGGACATGTGCAGCCGCTGCAGGCGCGCTGCTGCTCAGGTCTAGGGAGCTCATGCACGCCGTCTTTAGAGGTGCTGCGTTGGGGCCACGCCTGCAGGAACTGGAAGGTTTCGCCTCCCCATCTGCGGATGAGCTCTGCCGGTGTCTCGCTCAGCTTGAACGGCTCCCACAGGCCAGCGGCACCAGCGCTGGTGGTCTCGTCGTCAAAGCGCTCTGCCAGGACTGTAACAGAGGCGCCCGGCAGCTCCTGGGCCAGGCGCAGCGCCGTTGACAGGCCGACTACGCCCGCGCCAACCACGGCCACGTCCGGCATCGTTCACTGTGCTGGGCTCTGCGGGGGAGGCTTGGTGGGATTGACTGGGATGCACTGTTCTCGCTCTCACTCTGGAGAGATTGCACTGGCGCGCTTGCGGATCGTTGAGGAGAAGACCAATGAAAGCAATGCACGAGGGAGCCGTTTGAGCACGGTCGAGTCGGCGATCGCGCACATCGCGCTCTTGAACCTAGTGCTCAGCTGGAACGCCGACTGATTCGGTCACGCATTTGCGACCAGTGCAAGCACGCTTGGAACATACTCAGCATGCAGCGGTGTACACGGAGCCCCAGCGCAGCCTGTCAGCCGGCAGGCGCGCGGCGATGCGCGCCTTTCCGGCCTGCAAAGCTTTCGCGCAGGTGTCAAAGAGTGCGGGCTGCGCCGGGCGGGCAGCCAAGTCCCGAGGAGATGGAGAAGATGATGAACGACCCGCGGGTGCGTGTTCGTGCAGCGGCATGCCGGCGGCGCTCTGATGCAGTACCGGCATGTCTAGTACTCAAGCAGCCGAGTGGACGGCTCGAAAGGGCGCAGGCGAGTGAGCAGATGCATCCTTGTTCCAGTACTGACCGAGTACGGCCCTGGAGCTTGCAGGTACAAGAGCAGATGAAGCAGTACGAGGAGGCAATGAAGAACCCGGCTGTGCAGCAGCAGGCTGCGCAGATGGCGCAGGTGATGCAGAGCCAGGAGATGATGCAGAAGATGGCGCAGCTGCGGGTGCGGTCCGATTGCCAGCAGCACGCAACGGTCTTTTGTATTGGAATCTCTCTTTGAGCACTACGGCCGGAAAACTGGCAGGAGGACCCGGAGCTGAAGCCGATTTTTGAGGAGATCCAAAAGGGCGGCATGGCGGCCATGATGAAGGCGATGAATGACACCGCCTTCCTGGCCAAGATCGGCGAGAAGCTAGGCGACGTACCGGAGCTGGACGCGGCCGCAGCCGCAGCGCCGCCGCCGGCCGCCGCGCCGCAGGCGCCACCAGAGATCACCAACCTGATTGAAGCGGCCAGGTGCCCTCAGCCTGCTAGAACACACAGTCTCGATTTCAAAGCTCGAATGAAACGAGAGCGATAGAGTCTTCCTGGCAGAGGCGGGGCGCTGCTCACGCCACCACTGAAACGGCTGCCACAAGCCACAGCCGCCTGCTCACAGGCGCCTGGCAAGCGCAGGTATGGCGACTTGGAGGCGGTCGAGGACTTCATCGCCGTCGGCAAGGATGTGAACCAGGCGAGCCCTCTCATTGGTGCTCGCCATTGCCCAGCAGGGAGGCACGCACGTCACTGCTACAGCGGCTGTTGTGTTTGTTCGGGGGAATGATCAAGCCGGAGGATGTCAAGGTGCCGTCAGGCCGGGCAGCGCCTGACAGCACGGCTGCGCCTTCCTGCGCCGGCAGGCCGACGAGGAGAAGCGGACGCCGCTGCACTATGCGGTCGCTTACCGCCACAAGGACGTGTTTGACGAGCTGCTGGCAAACGGCGCTGACCTGGCAGCAGAGGTGTTGCCGCTACCCTCTTCGTAACTTAGCCCTGCCAGAGGTCGCAAGCAGGCATTCCCCGGCAGGAAAGCAGCAGACGACAAGTGTTGTCCTTGCGGGTCGTCTGTGCCACCTTCCAACCCGCAGGCAGCTTGAACCGGCCTCCCTATGCCGCTTTCCACTCGCACTTTTCCACTTCTTGTGACCTTGGACACACAAATGATGCGCTGAAGCAGCGCCTCGCTGCGAGCGCACGCAGCAGCACACTGGAAAGAGCTAAACCAGGCGGTCTGAGGGGGCTGTCCTCTTGCGGCCATGCAGGACAGCCAGGGCAACACGCCACTGCACTACGCCGCCGGCTACGGCCGCACCGAGTTTGTCAAGGAGCTGGTGGGGAAGGGGGCGCAGACGGGCAGCAAGAACGGAGCCGGCCACACGCCGCTGGACCTCGTCAAGTGCGCGTCAGCAGTCATGGGCATGCATTTTGAAATGCCGGACGAGGCGTCTGCCGGCGGCTGAGGCCGGCTCCTTTGCTGCAGGCTGGAGCAGCGCAATCCCCTGAACGGCGACGAGGAGACGCTCAAGCTGTTGGGCGCCTGAGCTGGCAGCCGTGACTCGCGATGTGTGTGTGTGTGTGTGCGTGATGTGTGTGCCTGAGTTGCTCGTGGCTTTTGCTTCTGGGCTGCCGGGCGGCGCATGGCTGGTGCATGCGGCGGCAAACCCAGCAAAGCTCCCTTGGCCCATAAATTCGCTGTTTTCAACACTTTAGTTCTGCCATACAAAGCAACATCTGGCACGAATGCGAGCTGGCAGCATTCAGCAGGTCTCAGGGGCTGTGGCCGCAGTTTTCGAGGTAAGGCAGGCGCTCAGAGCCGAGCCAGTGAAAGTCGACGCGGCTGCCCTTCATGAGCGGCACCCGCAGGCGCGGCGGCACGCGCTCGGCGGCGGGCGGGCTCAGCTGCCGGCTCAGGCTCAGATACTCCAGCGGCAGGCGCGCCAGCGGCTCCAGGCTGCAGCCGTCCGGCAGCTGCACGTACTTCAGGTCGAGCGCGCGCAGCGCCGGCAGCCTGCACAGCTGCTCCAGAGCGCCGGGCTGAAAGGCGATGTCTTCCAGCGAGAGCTGGCGCAGCGTGCTCAGCTCTGCCAGCGGGCGCGCGTCCTCGGCAGACAGCGAAGGTGGGGGGTTGGAAGATGAGATTTTCAGGACCAGCCGCGTCAGGCAGCGCAGGCCTGCAGGCACAGGGGAGGAGCTCGCATACTCGAGCACCAGTCTGGCAGTAAAGGGAAGAAGCGATTTTACAGCAGCCGATGGCGGGGCGCTACTTGAGAGGTGCTGCCAATCCGACGCATCAAGGTGATCGATTTGATTCACCGATAGGTCCTGCAGCGCCGAAAGCCTGGCAAGCACGTTCGGCCAGAGGGATGGTAGGCCAATATCGTCGGTGGTGAGCTTGGTCAGCGCTGCAAGCGCTGTGTCATGCTCACCCCGGGGGTATCTGCGCCACCCACGGCTAGTTTCGTCAGGCTCGGCTGACCGCGGCAGGGACGCAGCGACCTGGGCAGGTTGCGTGGCTCACAGTATGAAAGAGCAAGAGCATGTGCTCAGCTCGAGGAGGCCTGGAAAGCCAGCCAGCCGCGTTTCAGCCACGTCGGTGTTCTGCCAGTAAATTGGGCCGATGTTCAGACACCTCATGGCGGTGAGGCGGGTGAGCTGCACGAGGCCGCCAAGAGTGAGTTTTGTAAAGCCCACACCGAGACATCGGAGACCTGTGAGGGCATTCAGTTGCCAGATGCCTGCAGCAGTCGCAGGCAGCGTGCTCAGCAGCAGCAGCGCGTGTCCGCGGGCAGGCAGGGCGTGGCCTGCAGGAAGCGCCGCACCTTCATCGGCCACCTCTGTTGCCCTGGCCAGCTCGAGAGAAGTCAGGCTCGTGAAGGCAGCCAGATGAGCATGGAGTTCGCCCGACGGGAGTCCAAAGCTGGGTTCGCTACCCAGGACGCCACGAAGCGACAGCGACTGCAGTCGGCTGCGCGCAGAGGCAGTCAGCGTCAGACTGACTGGCTGCAGGCAAGGTGCAGGCTGCAGCAGGGAAAAGGCCGGGTGGCACGGCTGACCCGGTATTCAGGGCCTGCAGGCCCATGCCTGGGTCGGGTCCAGTCATTCTCAATTCCCACAGCTCGAGCCCGGCGAGTGTGCCCGCCACATGGGCCACCACGCCTTGCAGCGTCTCCCAGCTCAGCTCCTGGTTGTTGCATCTGTCGCTCCTCAGCCGCAGGTGCTGCAGTGATCGGCAGCGCGCCGCCAGGCCGAGGAGCAAGCCGTCCTGGAAGGGAAGGACGCTCAAGTCCAGTCGCCTCAGCTGCGGCAGCCTGGCCATGTCCCGGAAAGGCTCCAGACACTTGGCACGCCGCAGGGCGACTGCGTGAATCTCTTCTGGTGTCTGGCGGGCCTGACTCGGGTGCGGCAATTCCTCGTTTGCGGGCACGGGCGTTGATTTGTCCGCACGAAGCCGCCGCCCATTCTGCACAGTAGCAGCCCACCGACGCTGAGGTCAGCTGAGGGGACCCCTGATTCTGAGCTGGGCAGTCAATGGGTGCAAGAGGGACAGCCGACCCGCGTCGCCTCGTCGCTAGAAACCATAAACGCCTCCGATGAATCGCCGTAGCGGAGCTCTTGGAGGTGGGGCCCCGCCAAAGCTGCCTCCATTCGTGGCAGCTGTCTCTCCGGGAAGGACACGAAAGAGAGGTCAATGCCAGTCAGGCTCGGGTACTGGGCGCCCAAATCGGCTGGCAGCTCCAGCTTGCTGTCGCGGTAAGGCTTGTCGGGACCCAGCCGCCGCACACGCAGGCGCACAGCCTCTCTGAAGCGCCGGGACACCTGTGAAAACAGAGTTAGGATGGGATGGAGGGTGCGAGACCGCCTAGGTGGTCCAGCGTCTGCGGATTGGCACCGCACCTGGCGCAGAATGAACAGGTCTGAGCCTTCGCAGGCGCCGAGGATGCGCGAAAGAAGCTCGATCGGCAGTTCCGCTAGTTCCATGGTTACGAGTGCGGGCGATGGAGCCTGCGGCGGTGCGGTGTGCGCGTGGCTGTATTCACTTGTCTGCTTGAATCAGGATCGAGGCACTCGCATTGGGGCTGGGGCTGGGGCTCGCAATGGGTATTAGGGTCCCGAAAAACGCCCACAGCCCGCAGCTGCGGCGGGCGGCCTGACCACATGGCTCCCCCAGACCTGCGCCGCGCCTGTTTTGCCCCATCTGGCAGCCCCAGATCGCGTTCCACTGACTTCCCCTCCCGCACCTGGTGCAGCTCCTGTTCGCGCGGCCTCCCCGTTGCACAGGGCCGCCAGAAGAGCATCCATAGCGCCAAGAGAGCTTGGGCCCTGAGAGCTCGATGAGTGCCAGCCTGTGCCTGCAGGTTCTTTCTTCAACTTTCAGGTCACCCCGAAAGTCCTCTCTTCTGTGCTTGTCCACGCGAGCTTGCAGCGTTCGAGTTCGAGGCCCTTGGCTAGTTTCCCTTCGCTTGATATGCGTGGAGGAGGTGTGAGCTTGGTTGCTGCCCGATCAGATAAGGCACATGCCGGCGAGGGCTGGAGCCCTTCCTTGCCGCCATCATCAGAGAGGGTGCTCGATACAGCATTCAGCTGCCCAGCAAGCCTAGGCAGGCAAAGCATCGTCCGATTTTCACATGCTCGCTCCCGCAATCCCCTCGGCCTCTCGTTTGTACACCGCTCTCAACGTACATGCATGGATACAGTGACGGTCCCCTCGACCCTTCGCACAGCCACGCAGCGGCCACAGCCCCAAAACGTCGCGCAGCTCTCTCACAAAGCAGTGTCTTTGCAACAGCCAGGCCAGGTGCGGGCCTCAGCCCTTGGACCAGAGCTTGGGCACCAGCTTGCCCTTGCCGATCGTCTTGCGCGCTGACTTGCCCACGCTGGACAGCTGTTTACGCAGCTTGTAGCGCCGCTGCTGCGCCGCGCGCTGGAATGCCATCTGGCGCTGCTGCCACCAGCTGATCGTCTTGCTCGCGGACGCCAGGCCGGGCGGCAGCTCGCGGGGGCCCAGCTCGCCGGAGAGCTGCGCCTCGGTCAGGCCCTCCTGGTCCGCGCGAGCCAGCGAGTCCGACACCCAGCTGGTGCCCACCACCTGCATGCCAGCGAGTAAGAGGTCAGCTTTGAGGCGCGGGGATCCCCAAGAGGTAGGTACAGGCAAGGCAGGCGCAGCGAGAGGCAAAACCAAGGTTCCAGGGATGGAAACAATGGGGAAAAGCCAGAATGACTGTTGGGAACGGCGCTGCGCCTGCTGGATCCTTGTTTCTCGCTACTCAGGACAGGGAGGCACACGCGGACGGCAAGCAGCGCCCGTCCCCCAAGCTCCGCATGCGGGCTGCAGCAAGCCAGGCGCTCGGGGAGCTCAGGAGCTTGGCGGCAGGCGCGCCTTTTCGGCGGCGCCGCCGACGGAGGACAGCAGCCGGTTGAGCCGCCCGGCGATGCCGCTGCCAAAGGCCGGGTGCTGCAGCGCGGCGGCGGCGGACAGCCGCTGGCTGGGCTCGTACGCCATCAGCCGGCAGAGCAGGTCCCACAGCGCGCCGTCGTCCATGTCCAGCAGCTGGAAGCCCTCCACGTACTCCTTCGACGGCCGCTTGGCCAGGACGGCCTTGCGCCAGGCGGACAGCTCGTGGTCGTGCGTGTCGGCCAGCGCCTTGCGGAACGCGATCTGCAGCAGGGGGAGGAGAGAATGTCAGAGGGGCAGAGGGGTGGGGGCGCATGCCACCACAGCTGCGGGCAGAAGATGCCTCCAGAAAGGTACTGGAAGTTGCCTCCAGACGGGTACTGGAAACGTCGCATGCAGGCTTGGGGATCCTGACAGAATGGCTCAGTCTGCGGTCACTTGAAACGGCAAACACCTCCCACAGATGTGGAGAAGATACTGGGCATCTTGTCCTGGGCACTCGTTCCACCGACAGACAGGGCCGCCCCTGCAAGCGCGGCTTCCCATAACAGCCCCTCCCCCAGCCATCGCAGGACCCCAGGCAGGCGCACCAGCGCGTTATCGCTCTGCAGCGGCGGGAAAGCCATCTGCAGCAGCATGACGCCGACCGAGTACATGTCGAACCGGTCGGGGCTGTTCAGGCGCCACAGGATCGGGCTGAGCGTGGCCGCGACAGGCACGGGCGGCGCGCGCGGCGTCTGCGTGCTCATGATGTACTGCTGCGGCGGCGCGTAGCGCGGGTCAAGCAGGAACTCGTTGGGCACGTAGTTGATGCCGACGCGCAGGTCTGCGGCCGCGCCCAGGTCGATCAGCTTGGCGCGCGCGTCCGCCTCGGAGACGATCACGTTCTGCGGCTTGACGTCGCGGTGCACGATGCCCGTCGAGTGCGACGCCTTGAGCGCCTGCAGCACCTGCGCGAGCGGGCGGGCGGCGGCGGGCTCGGGATGGCGGGATGCGGCAGGTTGCAAAGAGGCGCCGCTTGCGGCGCCTGAGAGGGTGAATGCGAGAAAGCAGTGTGTGAAGCTGCGCCCATGCTTCTCTTGACATGCAGCTGCGGCAAGCAAGGGACCTGCACACTTGCCCTGCACACTTGCATCTGTCTCAGGAAGGAGCCAGCAAGCGAGGGGTGCGGCAAGCAGGAGGAACCCTGCGCATGCTTGCTCTAGACGCGGCTGCAGGCGCCCAGCAGCCGCCACAGACACGACAAGCCTCCCCGGCCTGACGTCTCGGATCTGCCACCCGGCCCTGCTTGCCAGGTGGTGCCAGCAGGGCAGCGAGCGGCCGGCCGCCGGTCTGCAAGGGAGGGGCACCTGCAGCATGACGACTCGGATGGTGACCGCCGAACGCTGCGGCCCGCGCGGCAGCCGCAGCTCGCTGCCCAGCAGCAGCGGCTCCAGGTTGTACGGAAAGTCGCGCTTCTGCATGAGGCTCCACAGCGTGTTGCTGCCCTCGTAGCGCCACAGCAGCCACAGCGGCGGCGGCCCTGCCCCCGGCCGCTGCTTCACCCGGCCCTCCGGCGGCCGCTCCTCAAAGGCGGTCACGAACTCGGCGAATTTGCCAGGCGCGGAGCGCATCAGGCGCTCGTTCATCCACACCTCTGCCTCGCCAAACTCCTTTGCCTGTACGCAGGGGAATCGGCTGCCAGCGTCAGTGCAGCCACTTGGGGACGAGAAGAGGGTGGCGGGGAGAGACAGGGGCCTGCCTTCTTGACGACGACGTCCGTCACGCTGCCGTCGTCCTCCTGCAGCTCGCCGCGGAACACAGTGCCAAAGCCGCCCTGTGCGAGCTTCTTCCCCAGGATCACGCTGTCCTGCCGCGGCACGAAAGCGGAGCGAGGCTCAGCCGTTTGCTTCTCCTTCAAGGTGGGACTGTGGTTCGGGGATGCAGGTGAAAGCAGCACGCACCTCGTCGTATGCCTTGAACTTGGTCAGGCGCTGAAACTTTTCCACAATGTAATAGTCGATGGCGCCCGCCAGCACGCCCGGCGTGGCCGTCAGGTACAGCAGCGCCAGTGCGAGGAGCAGCAGGCCTTGCGGGTTGATGCCCTTTTGCTCCAGCCGCAGCACCGGGTCCAGGGTGCTGCATGGGCATGGCGCATCAGCGTGGGTGCCGAGCTCTGGGCTGAGTGACAGGCGATTCGGATACAATGTGTCAAGTGAAATGTTTCAGCTATCTTGAAATGCGCCCACCTGCGGTAGACGGCGTCGCCGCAGTTCATGCTCTGGCAGGGAAACACGACGCGCTCGTACGCCAGCACGGCGTGGTCGGCCAGCGGCCCCAGCAGGTCGGCCAGGTGCTCGGGGCCGACCAGCGCGCGCACCTGGCGCCGCTGCTCGCGCCTGTGCCAGCCCGGGACGCGGCGCAGGCTCGGCAGCCCGCGGGCGTGCCGCCCGGCCGGACGCTCGGCGGGCAGCGTGTAACTGCAGCTACACGCCATCGCGCCCGCCATGCTGCTCAGCTGAGCGCGGGGTTGAAGACTGTCAACGTGTTTTATCAAGATTTCTTATTCAAGGTTGCGAGGGCTCGACTCCTGACGCGGCCACCGCGCTGGGCAGACTGGGGACAGATTTGCGCCAGACGTCCTGGGCTGCCAGCCAACTAGATTGAATTGAAGGGATCGCAACTGCTGTTCGCGGGCAAGCATCAGCACAATCAGCGCATGCCAGTGGGCGCCTGACGCGTCCAGCAGCCCGCCTAGATAACAGCCATGCAGCGCGGCATCACCAAAGGTCCAATCAACAGCAGTCCAGCAATGCTGGGCGCCTCCAGGCAGCTGACCAGGCCTGCACAAGCTGCCAGGCAAACCAGCTGCTGCGCTGCGCAGCCGCGGCGGGAGCTGCTGCTCCAGGGCGCGCTGTTGCTCGCAGCAGGCACTGCAGCCGCGCCTGCAGAGGCGCTGCCCAGCTTTGAAAAGGCATGGAGCTGCCCTCCTTTCTTGTGCGCTGCTCGTCCTGCATCAAGCTCATCCTCCCGCACTGCTTGAAGCAGGACCTGAACCGGCGGCGCAAGATCCCCGAGAGCGAGTACAAGGACGGACCGGAGGGCCTCAAGTACTATGATGTCTCAATCGGGGACGGCGCCGAGGCGGTGGAGGGCGCCCGAGTGGTGGTCCACTACGACTGCAAGTGGAAGGGCATCACCTTTCTCACAAGCCGGCAAGGTATGGGCGTGACAGGCGGCACGCCGTTGGGCTTTGACGTCGGTGCTAAAAAGGAGGGCGGCACGCTGCGCGGCCTGGACCTGGTGCGCTACTGGGTCCTGTCTGGCAGCAGCCTTATGGTCTGCATGAGGCCCTTGATTAAGCAGGCTGGCTGACGTGCGCAGGGCGTGCGGGGCATGCGGGTGGGCGGGCAACGGAAGCTTATTGTCCCCCCTAATCTGGTAAACACGGCCCTTGTCTGGATACCTGCTCCTTTGCCCGTCTTTGAGCGAGGGCTGAGCCTGCTGTGTGCGCAGGGGTATGGCGACAAGGGCATGCGGGAGCTGCCGCCCAACGCGACGCTGACGATGGACGTGCAACTGCTGAGCATCAAGAGCAGCCCGTACGGGTACCGGACCAAGCTGGTGGAGGGCTGAGGAGTTTCCGTCGCCATCCTGCTGTGCTCGATTCCCGGGCTGTTTTAGTCTGTCATGTGCTGCTGTGCTTCTTACATGGCCCGCTGAGTGCCAGTGTGATCATGGATGCTGCCTCGATCGCATGGAAAGCCAGATAGTATTGTTTCCCGTACATAGGCTGTAGCAGGTAACGACGACATCACCCGCATCTCCTTGTGCGGTTGAGGCCAGAAGCACTATTTAGGCGGAAGCACATATCTTTGCAGCAGTCAGCCTGGCAGCGCAGATGCATGTAGATTGGGCTGTTGGAAGTTCAAACGCCTGCTTTACGCATGCTGACACACAGTTGTGCTGGCGACAAAATCACCGCACATGCTGCTCTCAGAGCTGATCGACGGACAGTCCAGCCATCATGGCACGCCCCGGAGAAAGCACGCCCGCGCTGCAGCCGCCAAAGGGCCCGAGCGGCGTGATGCAGGCGCGCTGCCCTAGCTCCATGTCGGAACGCAGTTCTGCCGGCAGACGAGTTTCTGAGTGCCCCGTGCGTTGCTGCAGGTGCCCGAGCGCCTGCTTATGGGCCCTGGCCCCGCCAACTGCCACCCGCGCGTCCTGGCTGCCCAATCACTCCCGCTCCTAGGCCACATGCACCCGCCCTTTTTCCGAATAATGGACGGTACGCCTGCTTCACCCGCTTGGGAAGCTTTTTGGTCTTATTTCTGCAGCCAACAGCAGCTGATGTCATTGAGACGCTGTGCAGAGATCCAGGACGGCCTGCGCTACGTCTTCCAGACCAGCAGCCCCTATGTGCTGCTAGTAGCCGGCAGCGGACACGCGGGTATGGAGGCGGCGATAGCCAACCTGCTGGAGCCGGGCGAGACCATCGTGGTCGGCAACAAGGGCATCTGGGGCCAGCGGGTCAATGACCTCGCCGCCCGCTACGGAGGTGAGACCTCCTCCCTCGTAACGAGAGCAGTCAGGTGCATGAAAGCTCAACAAAATGCCAGAGCCGTCTTTTTCATTCCACTTTCAAGTGAATAAAGGCTGCCTGCAGCCAATGTGGTCAACTTGGAGGTCCCCGCCGGCCAGACGCTGCCGCACGACATGCTCAAGGCGGCGCTGGAGCAGCACAAGCCGGCCGTCCTCTTCCTCTGCCAGGCAACTCCTCACCCTCGCCTGCACGCTCCCCCAAGCCTGCTCCCGCCATGTCTGAGGCGAGTGCCGGCCGCCAGGGCGACAGCAGCACCGGCGCGCACCAGAGCCTGGCCGGCGTCGGCGAGCTGTGCCATGCGAACGGCGCGCTGCTGCTGGTTGACACCGTCTGCTCGCTCGGCGGCGTGCCCTTCTTCGCGGACGCGTGGGGCGTCGACTGCATGTACTCTGGCTCCCAAAAGGTCCTGGGCGCGCCGCCTGGTAGCCTGTCATTCCCCCTTCTTCTTTGAATCCCTCAGGCCCTTTCCCTTCTTGGCGATGCTGCACTACCTTTGCAAGTCACGATGCTCGCTGCCCTGCCTCACCAAGCTTCGCTAAGAGTGCCCAAGGTGCGCCGGCGCTGAGCTGTGTGGCGCTGCCCCGTGAGGCGCGGCGCCCTTCTTCATGAGCGAGCGCGCCATGGCCAAGCTGCGCGGCCGCAAGACCAAGGTGGCATCCTACTATTTCGACATGAACCTGGTCGGGGACTACTGGTCCGGCCCCTTTTCCTCCTCACCCATGCCGCCAGGCTATCTCATTTGAGCTTGCTAAGCTGTCCACTTGCAGGGGCTGGTACGGCAAGCGCTTCTACCACTGCACCGGCATGGTCAGCAACTGGTGCGCTGCTCAGACTCCCTTACGAACACAGCAGCTGAGAGCACTGCCGCCAGCACGCATGCTCTTACGCATCTCTCCAGCAAAAAAAAATACTGCTGCATTCGCTTGTGTGCAGGTATGGCATGCGGGAGGCGCTCGCCATTGTGGCAGAGACGGGGCTGGTGAAGCCCGCCCTGTGCCTGCCCCGCTGCTGTGGTGCCTGCTGCAGACTTCGCCAGGAAAGTTTGTTGCACATCCGCGCTGCAGGAGAAGCTGTGGGCGGAGCATGCCAAGCTGTCCCAGGACCTGTGGAAGGGCCTGGCGGAGCTGGGCCTGGAGCCGTTTGTGGAGCGGCCCGAGGACCGCCTCTGCACCGTCAACACCATCAAGGTCCCACTCGAATGTCTCGCATGCCGGCCGTTTCCACAGGGGCAGGCGCTCAGCTCCGAACCGGCCTGCAGGTGCCGGACGGCGTGGACTGGCAGGCACTGGTCAAGAACGCCATGGTGCTGCCCCACTGTTCTTCTGCTGGCACCGAGCCTCGCTGGTGCTGCTTGACATCGCCCATGGCGGCTGAGGCGTGCGACAATGTTTGCAGGACACGTACAGCGTGGAGATTGCGGGCGGCCTGGGGCCCACCGCCGGCAAGATCTGGCGCGTCGGCATCATGGGCTACAACGCCAAGCCGGCCGCGGTGGCGCTGGTGCTCGAGGCCTTCCGGGACGGCCTGCGCAAGCAGGGCAAGCTGACGCGCGCCTGACTGCCCCGCTTACACAGCGCCTGCTCTCAGCGCCTGCTTGGCTATGGTGAAGATGGGCTTTGGTGAAGATGGGTGAAGATGTGAAGATTGGACATTGACACCGCCTGCAAGGCCGGGCTGTCACCAAAGCTGACTCACAGGTTCTCGCCGCCTCCCAATTTAGCGGATCGAGCAAGTCAGAGCCCAGCACCCGTGCATTGCTTGATTTGAGCCCCGCAGAGCTCGCACGCACCAGCCCAGCTCTCGCCCGCGAGCGCCGCCGCACTCCGGAGCACGCGCCAGCAATAGACGCCCAGCCCGCGCGCGTCGAGAGGCCGCATTGCGCGCTGCGACAGCAGAACTTGTCTTCCCTGGTGTCTCCCGAAGGCTGCAAAGAAGCTGGGCGCAGCGAGATGGGCGGTGTGGAGGCGACCGAGGGCGTTTGGGTGAACGGGCGAGGCCAGCGGCTGCACACCTACACCTACACGCCGGCAGGCCTCGTGCGAGCAGCGTTCTTCTTCGCACACGGCTACGGTGGGCCTCCTGCTCCCGCACCCCACCAGCGCCCATTCTGGTGGCTCGGGCGGCGCCGACATTTCGGCGTGACGAGCGTCCAGCGTTGCGACGCTTCCGGCCTGCCTGCGCTGTTTCGACACCGGCCCGGCTATTCATGCCCCAACACAATGGTCCCTGGACATCAAACAGCCCCTCTGGCCTCGCTGTCGGCTCTGCTGAAGGTCATGTCATCCACCTCTGAGCCTTTTTGGGCTCCCACGATGCAGGCGAATACAGCGGGCGCAAGGACCTCCCCAACGTCTTCCGCGCGCTGGCGGAGCAGGGCATCGCGGTGCACACCTTTGACGCGCACGGGCACGGCAAGTCGGAGCCGCACGGCGAGGACGACCGCTTTCTCATCTGGGACTTTCAGCACATCGTGCGCTCCCCTCCTCCCTTCGCTCACAGGCAGTCATCGGCAGCATGCTCAAGCAGCCTGCCTCTTAGCACGAGAGGTTCAAGCAGACAGCTGAAACCTTTCGTTTCCCAGTGGGATTTCCAGGCACCGAGCACCTATTGGCCCGCAGGTGGATGACTATGCGGCCTTTGCCAAGAGCGTAAAGACGGGCTACGACGCGGGCGTGCCGATGTTCCTGGGCGGCCACTCGATGGGCGCGCTGGCCAGCATCCACGTGGCGCTGCGAGATCAGAGCGCATGGGATGGGCTGGTGCTGGGCACCGCCACAGTCGACGTCGAGTGGAACTGGTTCCTCAGGTCGGCCCTTTGATCTCCTCGCTACACTGCCGAGGGGCTTGCTGCCAGGTGTGCTGGAGGCATGCTGCTGCTTGGGGCCCATTCGCAAGCTGCAGGTGTTGCTGAAGCTGAGAGGCTGACAAGTGCCTGCCTTTCCTGCCCCCCTGCAGGCTGCAGGCGTCCATCGGCTCGGTGCTCGCGATGCTCGTGCCCCGCGCCCGCATTGTCCCGGTGCCGCCCGCGGACGTGGAGGCTGACGACAGCCTGGTGAGACTCTCCCCTCAGGGCTGCCGCAGCCCGCCTGCCTGACCCACACCCGGCCGCAAGCGCGGATCAAGCACACCCTGGTGGATCAAGCACACCCTGACGGAACACCCTGGCGGCATGAAACTGCACTGTCACAAGGCTGCTGGCCACGCCACTGGCAGCAGGATCACTGTCTGACAGTGCGATGCGATCTTGCCGTGTGCCTTGTGAGGTGAGCGGTACCATACATGCATGGCAGGGGCAAGCTTGCCGCCGCCAATCGCTGCCACTGTTGCTGTGTGCGTCTCGGTGCTGAGCCTCCAGCTGCCTGCAGGCCCGGGAGATCGCGGCAGACCCGCTGCTGGCCAGCGGCAACGTGCGCGCCCGCACCGCCAACGAGCTGCTGGGCGCGTTCGCTCACGTGCGCGAGCACGGCCACAAGCTGCGGCTGCCGATCTACGCGCACCACGGAACTGCAGACCAGCTGGCCAACATCGAGGCACGCCCTCCCCCAGGCCTCGCAGCGCAAGCCTCCCGCATGCAGCAAAGGCGTTTCATTGTTACTGGCGCTGTGCACAAGCGCGCTGCACAGAGAAGGAGTGCTGCTGCTGCTCCGCAGCCCCTGTCATCTTCTGCACTCACTCCCGGTCCCAGTCATCCGATGCTCGTCTTGGACACGAGGCTGCGGCATGACATCCAGAGCTGGAGTCCCCTCGAGCCGCACGGTGCTCTTCAGGCCAGAGCTTTCCGATCCAGGCGAGGAGGCTGACGCCCGCTGTCGCTGCCCGCAGGCCGTCAAGGCCCTGCTCGCCCGCTGCGCCAGCCCCGATATCACGATGTACGAAGTCGAGGGCGGCGCCCACGAGCTCTTCATCGGCCTCGAGCGCGAGCGGGTCACCGGCTACATCCTGGACTGGCTGGAGGCGCGCCTGACGCCCGCCGACACCTGCGCCGGTGTGGTTCTTCCCCTCCTGTGCCTGGGCGGGCGTTTAGAGTGTGAGAACGTCCTGTGGCGGGCCTGCTTAGGGGCACATCACACAGAGGCGGCGATTGGTAGGTCTGGGTCTGGAGTTCGGATAAGAGGTGGCGCTGCATGCAGGCGGCTCGCCCGAATACCTCACGCCGCTGGGCAGCCCGCGGCTGGTTGACGGCGAGGCGCCTGCCAGCATCTTCCTGGAGCAGCCAGCGGTGGCGGCTTGAGCCTCCCAACGGCATTGTGTGTTCAAGAGTGGTTGCGAGTGTTGTGCCAAGAGAGAGGGACAGCGCAGGCTGCGCCAGATTTTCATGCCCGGCGGCAGCGGAACCAATTTTGTGGCGGCTTTCAAGAGCTGGCCTGCGGAGCGGGGCCGGCCGGGCTGTGGACGGGACGTGTGCAGTAGGACGCTAGGCAGGGATTCCAGTCGGTAGCTAGTGACTTTCTCCCAAGTAATGTGGTGTCTGTGGCGGGTGTCGCGGGTGTGCCCGCGACGCGTCTGTGTGCGGCAATGTACAAGCCGCTCCTCCTGTCTGAGTCGGCAATCAAACGAGTCCAAGGACGCTCGAACACACTCGAGCAACGCGCTGTGATGAAGAAACCAAGCGAAAAGAGCACTCTGCCTGCTGGATGAAAGGAATTCCGTTCAAAGAAAGCAACTGGTCGAGCACTTCACGTCGGCCGGCTGGTGCGGCGGTGCAGCTCCACCGCGCCGACCGGTTCGGAGGGCGCGCCGCCAAAGACGGGCTGCATGTAGCGCGCGTCGAAGCGCGACCACCAGCTGTTGATGCGGCTCGACTCGGCGCGCTGCGCAAACTGCGGCGCAACGAGCGCACGGGCGTGCGTCAGCCGCGCGACCAAGCGCGCACCGCAAACAAGCCGCGTCCGGCTCGGGAAGGGCGCTCACCTCGGCGTCCTCGCGCCGCTCGAGCGGCCGCGGCGAGAACTGCGCGTACGGCAGCTGGAAGGGCGACGGCGCCGGCTGCGGGCCGTCGTCCGCCGCCGCGCCGTCCCGCTCCGCCGGCGGCCACCTGCGTGCGGCCGGCATCCCTCCTCAGCCGCGCTCTGCGCCTCCAGATGGCGGGGGAGGAGAGGTCGATTGGGCGGGAGCGCGCCTCGAGCGGCCAGGCGGCGCGTGCGCGGGCATCGACTGCGAGCGTTGGCGACTGTCGCCCGACGAGCGCCGGCTGTGCAGCGGCCCGGGGCCGTCCAGCTCCTGCCGCTGCTCCGCTGAGCCGTTGCTGAACGCGAGACCGTCGCGCTTCTCGCCCTGCTCCAAGCCGTTCCTGCAGCCCGTCCGCCGCCACTCAGCAAGGCGACGCCCCAGCCAGGACGGCTGCATGCCCGCAAGCAGAAGCAGGAGGCGTGCCACTTCTGGTGCCCAGCATGGCTGCTGGCGCGGCCCGAGCCTGACCGCCGCCAGCCGTTGCTGCCGGCCTGCGGCGGCGCCTGCTGGCTCGCGTGCACCGCCATGGCCGGCGGCATGTTGTCCGCCAAGTCCAGCAGGTCCTGCCCGTGCGAGCCGTACAGCCTGGAAGGGCAGTGGCAGCCGGCTTGGTCGGCTGCAACATGCTCCCCATGTGGCGAAGCTCTGCTGCCGCCGCCGTATTGCTGCACACCACTCAGTGGGCAGCTCTGGCGGCAGCCGACCGAGCCACTCCCTAGACACAGAATGAGCCACTCCCCGCCGGCTGTTGACCTGCCAGCAATCCCCGGCCTTCTCTGTCTCAAACTCACCCCGATCAGCACAAGGGCACTCTCCCATGCCATCTGCCTGCATTCTGTTCAACGAGCCAGGCCTCGCTCCAGCGCCAAAAGGCCCACCTGCCTGGCGGCCTCCCCCCGCTGCCATGCCATCCTCTGACCCACACTCGACACTCGCCAGCAGCGTCACGGCAGCCCTCTTCCTGCCTGCCGCCTGCCCAAGCAGCAGGCAAGGCGGCCCACCTGCGGTCCTCGCCGCCCTCGCTGCCGTCGCTGCTGCCGCCGCGCGAGTCGTCCGAAGTGCCGTTGGGCGCCGAGTGCGGCGGCCGCTGGCCCGGCAGCTCCACGTGGTTGGCCACCTCATCGTCCGGCTCCATCGAGACGACGGTGTACAGCTGGCCCCTGCGGGCGTGCGGGCGGGGGGCGGGTCAACAGCCTGGGGGCCTGCGCTCCATGCTCGGCTCGTTGCCATGCCGGCCGAGCTTGTGAGGTCTCAGGGCTGTGACAGGCAGCAGCCCGGCTGGAGAGGCGCAGATGTGAGAGCAGGCAGCGCCTCTTATGCCCCACAGTGCGAAGCGGCTGCATGCGACGCTGCCTGCTTGAGCTGCGGCAGGCAGCCCGCCTTCGATTTGGCTGTTGCCTGCGACGGGATTGAGAGGGACAGGCAGTTTGAAACATCATTTTGAAATGGGGATTGGATTATTGACGGATCCAGGGCGGGACGGGGAGGGAGGCACGCACCCCTCCTCGTCGCGTCGCCCCCCGCGGCTCTTCCGACGGCCGCCCATGAGCTCCATCGAGGCGCTGCCCTCTCGCTCCACGCCCGCCGCTGCACAGGGGGCACCCCCGGCAGCTCCCTGGTCAGCTGGCGAGCAGTTTGCCTGGCGGGCGGCAGGTGGCTGGCTGCTGCCGGCGCAGGTCGCCCCACACACAAGCTGCCAGGCCCCTGCTGCAGACCTGCCTGCCTGCTGCCTCACGCCCCAGCATGTCCCTCGCTCTTTGCCCTTTCAGTCCAGCAAAACAGGAGGAAATTGTGGTATCGCAGGCGGCGCTACTCACCGCCTTTGCTTTGCCGCGCCTCTGCTTTGCAGCGTGATGTCGCGCCCCTTGCGGCGGGCGCAGCATGAACACGGACGGAAAAAGCCGGACGAAAAGACAACAAATGCAATTTTGCGGGGGGG
>BHFV01000620.1:0-11725 GCA_003568905.1 Trebouxiophyceae sp. KSI-1
CCGGTCCCTCCCCTGCAGGCGCGGGCGCTGGCGTGTATGAACCCTAAACTTCATATATGTGATTTAGGATTTACCCTGAAGGGGCCTCCGCAGAAGGGCCTGCCGCCCAATTCCCCACCACTTGATATGCGTGGAAGCATGAGATTGGTCGCTGCCCCAAGCAACCGGGCACAGGCCGGCAAGGGCTGCGACCCCTTGCCCCCTCGCTTCCTGCCGCCACCCCACGCTGCGTCCAATCGCTCCTGCTCTGTGAGACCACCTTGAGTCGAGGCCAGCGCTGCGCAGAGATTGTACCAATTTTACACGGCTGCCCTGCTGCAATGCCACACGGGTGCAGACCGCAGGGCGCGCCCTGGCTGCTGCGGGCACCAGCAAGGCTCTGGTGCCTCTGCTCAGGGAACGGGAAGGTGTGTGGGCTTGCCGGGTTGTGCATGTCGACGCTCCACGTCTTGACAGTGTCATCGAGGGACCCTGCAGCGGTGCGCACCGCTTCAGGCGCTGCGTGCTGACAGCGCTCTGCGGTGGGAGTAGCGAATGCAGCAGCGCGCGCCTGTGGCCAGCTTCCTGCCGTTGCAGTTCCAGCTCACCAAGCGCACCTGCGCCCACGAGGTTAGCAGCTCACCGCCTGGAGCTGCTTGCATGTTTAGGCGTGGGAGCCGTTGCAGATAGGCCAGTACTGGTAGTGAGGCATCAAGCACGGCAGAGTGTGGAGCATCACCGCCCCCTTGTGCGCATCCCTCGTCTCACGAGTCGTGTGTGCCGTAAAGGGCGGATGAACCTCCGCCATGCGAGGCCCTTGGCCCGCAGGCCGATCAGGGTTGTCGAGACGCAGCGCCAGCAGCAACTCTAAATGTTCGAGTGGCAATCAATGGAGTTGCATGGGTCTGATGTCTCTGGCGGCGAGGCAACTGCACACAGCAATCGTTGGCCGATCAAGCCCTGAGAAATCTGCTGCTGTTGAATACGCAATACGCCAAGTGAAACGTGAAGCGCGAAGAAGCCGAAATTGACCTTTGCGAACTTCGCCAGACCTCATTGTGCGGCTCGAGGAAGTTTCACAACGATACACAGAAAGTCAAGCGAGGCGCCTGTCGGCCAGGTGCATCACGCCAGCTCCTCCAAGAGCACCGAGACCTGCGACATCTAGGTGAGCCGCCGGATGTTTTTTAGTATCCGACTTCTTGCGCCTTGCAGCGCTGCGAATGCTGTCCCGCAATTTCTACACCACCTCCGGTAGAGCTCTGGGCCTTTCGCTCGTCTGACGCGGCATGCGCCTGGTACCAGGTGGGCCGAGAGCAGCGCAGTGCAGCTCGCCGTCTCTGACACAAAAGGTTCGCGGGCGCCCCTTTCCACATGATGGACGACCAGATGCCGGCGGCCGTCGCCAAGAAGGCCGCCGGCAAGAAGCGCCGCGGAGCTGCGGCGGGCGAGCAGCCGTGGGATGCTGCTGAAGGTGCGGCTCCACCGCAGCACGGCAGCGGCACCATGCTTGTGGGTTGCTTTGCGCACCAGACAGCGGCTCTGGCGCAGGCTGGGCAGCGGTGGATGTCGGCGACAGCCTGCTGCTCGGCGCGACCGAGGGCGGCTTCTGCGGCCTGGAAGAGCTCAGACCGGCGGCGAACAAGGTGGTGGGCGGCGGCAGTGCCCCAGAGGCCACCGCTGCCGCACCTGGGAGCCAGAAGACCGGGCGCAAGCGGCCCCTGCAGCCCACCGCAGGCGAGTCCAGCCTTCCGGCACGCGCAGGAAGCGCAGCCATCTCCCCTCAGGTGTGTCAGCACCAGACCCGCCTGGTGCATGCAGGCAGTGAGCCTGCCAAGCGCAGAAAGGCAAAGCCAGGCAAGGCGGCTGGCGCGGCCGCAGCGCCTCCTGTGAGCAAAGTGGAGCGGGCGCAGCAGCTGGAGGCCCGCCTGGCGGAGCTGCAGGCGGAAAACAGGCAGCTGCGGGCGACGCTGGGCGACGCCGCGCCGCCGCCTCAGCAAGAGCCGGCGGGAACTTCAGCGGGAGCTGAGGCCGCGGGGCAGCCCGGGCGGCAGCTCAACGCCAAGCAGCGGAGGAAGCTGCAGCGGGACGCTGCTCGGGCGGCCAAGAGGCGGGAGCGCGTGGCTCAGGAGAAGGCGGCCAAGCAGAGCAGGCGGCAGGCCGCCGCGGCTGCCGAGGCAGGGGCAGGGGCGGAGCCGGCAGAGACTGTTGAGGCTGAGCCGGCGGAGGCAGGTCGGGTGCACTCCCCTCCTGGGTGTGCCGACAGCTGCCTGCCTTCGAGCCGCAGTGGAGTCTGCAAGTGCTGCCCTCGCCTCACCGCACTGCGCTTGCTGGGAGGCCCTAGGAGGAGCCTCAGGCCCCCCCCTCTAAACACCAACAGAGGTTTTTTGGGTGTTTGTTTCAGGGTGTTGGGGGTTTTACCCTAATCCTACACACCAAACGAGCAGGGACCTGCATGGAGGAGCGTCTGCTGCATGGCCAGGCAGCCTGGCAGCCTCTGAGACAGGCTGTCCTTGTCGCTGCAGGCGAGCCCGCTGCAGCAACAGACACGGCCGCCTGGCGCCCCTTTGAGCTGGCGGAGCCGCTGGAGGCCGCGCTGGGCGCGCTGGGCTTCAGCGAGCCGACGCCGATACAGACTGAGTGCCTTCCGCCGGCGATTCGGGACCGCCGAGACGTGATTGGAGCCGCGCAGACGGTGGGTCTTGGCTGACTCCTTGGGCTTGAATGAGCACGGGGCGATGAGTCAGCTGGTGGGCGGCCAGGCACCTTGCGGCTGGTGCGGGGCCGGCAGCCTGGGCTTTTTGGAGGGAAATTCGAATTTGAAAAGCACTTTGGGGTTTGAGGCGCGATTGGTGCCGCACAGACTGTGGGCGGCTGAATGCTGATTTACTGGATGTGATTTGCTGACGAGGAGCCAGCGGGGGTCAGCAGGTGGGCGGCCGAGTGTTCAAAGTGGGCAACGCTCCCTTTTTGGCGGGAAGTCTCGATTTCAAAACCGCAACTGGATCAAGGGGGGCGATCAGCGCCGCGCAGACGGCGGGGCGGCGGCTGCTTCGCTGGATTTGAATCGCAGGCGACGACTCAGCTGGGGCAACGGGCAGGCGCCCGGCGCATCCAGGAGGAGGGGCAGCCTTGCGCACTTTTGGCGGGAAATTCGAATTCGCACGCACGAACCGGTTTTGGCGGGAATATCAAAAGTTCTTGTTCGAGTTCAAAGTTTCCCGCCTGCAGGGCTCTGGGAAGACGCTGGCCTTTGGCCTGCCGATCATCCAGGCCCTGGTGGAGGAGCGGGGCGCTGAGTCAGCAGGCGGAGAATCAGCGGACGATGAGTCAGCGGACGATGAGTCAGCAGACGCGGCCCGCAGCCTCAGGGCCCTGATCCTCGCGCCCACGCGCGAGCTGGCCATGCAGGTGCGCGAATCCCTCTGTCGGCAAAACCAAAAAAAAATATTTTCCGGCGCTTTCACTGGCTGGCTCCCCCAGCATGCGCCATCCGCCCGCCCCAGCAGATGTTTAGTCTCAGGGCTCGCCAAGAGAGAGATGGCAGCGGCTGCTGCTGCTGCTGCGCCACCGCCAATCCCCTGCCCAGGCTTTGAGGTCTACGGGTCAGCTAAGGCTGCTGCTGCTGCTGCTGCTGCTGCTGCTTTCTGTGAAGCAGCGACAACACTGCATCTGAGCCGGCTGCCGCGGCTGCTCCCCGCCCTGCAGGTCTGCGCCCACCTGCAGGCAGTCGCCAAGCCGTGCGGCGTCTGGGTGGTCCCCATCGTGGGCGGCATCGCTCCTGCCAAGCAGGAGCGGCTGCTGGCGCGGCGGCCGCAGGCAACCCCCTGCCTCCCCCTCTCATCTGCTTGCCTTGAGTGCCAGCGGCCCCCCCACAAGCACCCTGCCAGCAAGCAGTGCTGCTGCCAGAGGAGCCGCTGCCGGCCAGTCAGGCAGCCACGGGTGCCCCAACCGCTCGACTCGTCTGCGGCTGCGGAGCAGCGTCGGCTCTGCTGCCCGAGTCAGGGCGTTTTAGGGTATAAGGAACCGCCCGACAGCCTGGCGTTGACTGATCGAGCAGGTCGTGGTGGCGACGCCCGGGCGGCTGTGGGAGCTGATGCGGGAGGGCAGCGGCCACCTGACTGACATGCGGCGCCTGAGCTTCCTGGTGCTGGACGAGGCGGACCGCATGGTGCAGCAGGGCCACTTTGAGGTGCGGCCTGCGGCCCTGCGCAGGGTTTCTGCTGACCCTATAGGGTCTGCTGCGCTGCCGACCTCCGACACCTGCCCTTGCGGCTTTCCAAGGCGAGCTCTCTGCGTGCGCCTGCCAGCCTGGCGGGCCCCGTCTGACAGCACAGGCCGTCCAGGGTATAGGTTGTGGGGCACAAACAAAACCTAATCCTGATCTTGACACCCCCTGCCGCCCGCAGGAGCTTTCCCGCATCCTCGACTTCATCCCGCGGCCGGACGCTCCCGCCGCCCCCGTGGCTGACGAGGAGCTGGCGGCCGACCCTAGCCAGAACCCTAAAATGCGGCGGCTGCAGACCTTTGTCTTCTCCGCGACGCTCACCCTGCCAGAGTCGCTGCGCCGCCGCCTGCGGAAGGGTGCGCGCGCAAACCCTAGACACATAAACCCTAGTACCGTCAACATCCGGACAGGCTGAGTTTACGTGATGCTCCCGCCTGGAAAGGGCCTCCGGCTTTGCCAGGCTGGGCCGCTGCCGAGCGTAGGGGTGTCTGGAGTACCAAGCGTAGGGTTGCAGTAGGGCTGCCAACCTGTCATGGACTGAACGTGGGGAGGCTGCCCTGTTGACCGGCGGTGACTGCGGACTGCAGGCGGCGGCGGCGCGAGCGGCAGCGTGACCCTAGAGGGTCTCATGGACCGCATCCCCTTCCAGAAGAAGCCGAAAGTGGTCGATCTGACCTCTGCCCGCCGCCTGGCCGACAAGGTCGCGCTCCGGATTCGAAATTTGAATCTCCCGCCCCTTATTGAAACCTTTATCAGCCGCCTGGCATGCCGAAGCAACTGGAGTGCATGGTCGGGGGAAGGGAGCCCTTCCTCCCTCTCATCCAAAGCTGAAGGCTGCCGGAGGCTGTCCCTCGCCTCCATGCCACATCCTCTGCAGAACCTGCTAAAACCCTAACTCCCCTCCTCTCCAGGTCACGGAAGCCTACCTGGAGTGCGCCGAGGAGGATCGGGACGAGCGGCTGTACTACTTGCTGACTCAGCACCCTGGCCGAACCCTAATCTTTGCCAACGCGATCAGCGCAGTCAGGCGGCTGGCTGCGCTGCTGCGCCTGCTGCAGCTGCCGGCGGCGCCGCTGCACGCGAGCATGCAGCAGCGGCAGCGCCTGAGGGCCCTGGACCGGTTTCGGAGCAGCCCGGACGGCATCCTGGTCGCGACTGACGTGGCCGCACGCGGACTGGACATCCAGGTGCGTTTTCGCAGGGTTTCCGTAGAGTTTCCGCAGGGTTTCTGTCGGGCATGGGGACATCAGAGACAGTCAGACTGCTGCAGCCGGCAGCTCAGGGATGGCAGATCTTAGTCAGCTATCAAACCTCCCTCTTCCTCCCTTGGGCACTCTGTTATTGCCACAGCCTGACGAATGACACGGCCTGCCGCCCTTAGCAATCCCACCAGCCTGGGATTCTGCGGCAGACACAGCCTGGCGTGGTGCGTCACTGAGCCCTAATACGGTTCCGCAGGACGTCGCCTGCGTGGTGCACTACCAGATCCCGGCGGCGGCGGACGTCTATGTGCACCGCTGCGGTCGCACGGCTCGGGCGGCCGCGGAGGGCGCATCGATCGCGCTGGTCACGCCGAAAGAGTCCGCCCGCTTCGCCGCGCTGCTCAAGGCGCGCGGCCGCGGCCGATCTTCCCGATCGAATTTGAAATTTTGAATTCAATTTTTGAAATTCAATTTTTGAAATTTGAAATTTGAATCGTCGCGGAATGTCAGCGCGCGCACTCGCGTCGAGTCCGGCTGACTCGCCGGGCTTCTGCCCGCACCCGCAGGCGCTCGGCCGCGAGCAGCCGGCGCACTTTCCCGTCGACGCCACGCTGCTGCCGGCGGCTCGGGCCCGCGTGCGCCTGGCGGCCCGGCTGGACGAGCTGATGCGCGGCAGCAGCAAGGCCGCCGCGCAGGCCTCCTGGGAGGCTCAGGCGGCGGAGGCGGCCGGCATCGACCTGAGTGACTCTGAGGACCGCAGCGAGGCTGGCAGCGCGGAGCAGGCGGGCCGCGCGGCGAGGCTGCGGCAGGCGCGCCCACCGCGCCCTCTTCGGATCATTGCACAGGGGGAGGGGGGCGGCTGTGACTTGTGGAGCCATGTTGACGTGGTGACATGAGCCTTTCTGAAAAGTTGGACACCTGAAATAAACATTTCGATGCACAAACGTCCTTCGGCAGCCGACGTGGTGACATGAGCCTTTCTGAAAAGTTGGACACCTGAAATAAACATTTCGATGCACAAACGTCCTTCGGCAGCCGCCACATAACTCATGCGTGTACAATCTGTTTCTTTGATGAGTGAACATGTGCTGCGATTGCCAGCGGCTTGGAGCCGGCCCACGCCTAGGCGCTCGCCGCCGGCACCGTAACGCCCTGGCCTGTGCGGCCCCGCAGGAGCTGGGCGCGCTGCTGCAGGAGCCGCTGCAGCCGGGCTACAGCCGCCGCTACTTTGCCGGCGCCCCATCCGCCGCCCTCATCGCCCGCACCGCAGCGGAGCAGGCGGCGGCCGGGCCGGGCGCTTCGCAGGCCGCCGGAGCTGCGGCAGTCTCACAGGTGCTGCATTCATCCCTTTCATGAGCTTGTTGGGCCTGGCGGGGTTCAGCCTTGCTGTGCGCTGCACAGTCGGAATTCCGTCAATCGGCGCCCCGCAGTCGCCGGAAAAGCCAATTTCTGGGGCACGGCCATGCTTCTTTTCGACGGAGCTCTGTCTGCAAAATTCCGAAAAATTGTCCCCGGAGACGCCGGCCGCTCTCCTGGGAAAGAAATCAGTGGGCCGAACCGCTTGTCAGAGAGATCCCAGCTTACCGAGATTGTGACTGTGATGCTGGGCAGCTAACAACACGCCTTTGTCACCTGTTTGCCAGCTCAGCTGCCCCTCTTGCGGTCTGAGCGGCTCGCATGGAAGCAAGCCTGCTGTCCCAAGCTGCACGCTAGTCCCTTAGCTCCGCTGTGTCGCTCAGCTCGTCTGTCGGCTCCCTGTGCAGGCGGTGGCGCACGCGCGGCAGCTGGCGCAGGCACGCCAGGCGGCCGGGGCCGCGCAGGCCAAGCGGGCCGCGAAACAGAAGCGGCAGGTCCGCGCAGCCAGCAAAGGCGTCGGCAAGCCGGCAGCCGCCGGGAAGGCTGCCGCCAAGAAGGGGCCAAGCAAGCGCGGGAGCGGCCGCGCGCGCTTCGTGGTGATTCCGGGGGCGATGCCGCGCGGGCGGGAGGGCCCGAACGCGCTGCAGGCCCTGCGCGCCAAGGCTGGCGCCGGCGGCAGTTGAAGCGCCTCGCGTTGCCGCAGCGGCCGCTGCCTGCTCCCTGCTTTGCATGGCTCCTGTGGCGCTGCCCTGGCGCTTTGCTTGCCGCTCGGACTGGCGACCCGGAGCTCCTCTTTAGGGTTCCTCCTTAGGGTCCTCGTGTGTAATGTTCTGCTGGTCAGCTTGCGGTCGCGCTGAATGCAAACCTGGTGCCAAGTCCAGCTGAAGCTGCAGTGCACGTGTCTGGCAGCTGCTCAGCAGTTGGTTGTGAGGCAGTGCATTAAGCTGAGGCGCAGGAAAAGTGCCCTCGATTCACATTGTCGGCAGCGACAGACCGCCTGCGGCACCAAAGCCGCACATGCAACCGCCGCCCGCGGCCACACAGCCAAGAGGGCAGCAGCAGCGGCAGCCCGCAACAATCACAGAGCGACCGCAAATGCGGCCGGGTCACTGGGCCCATCGCCCACAAATGGCCGGCAGAGCCACGCTCACGCCGGGAGGTGTCAGAGTGTGAGGATGTTTGAAAAGTTGGTGCCTGTTGTCATCAAATCTTTCAGCTTTGGAACCACGCTGGGGGCAAATTTCCTGTAATACAGCTGACAGATGGTGTCCATGGCCGGGAAGGCGTCCTGCTCGATCAGATGCCCGCAGTCGACGTCGGCGCCGGATAGCGGCAGCGGCAGGAACACCCTTTCGGACGCCTCGTAGGTCTCCGCGCTCGCGCACTTTCCTTGCGGCAGCCAGCTGATTGTCCGCCGCAGGTCGTGCAGCAGCCCCGGGTGCACATCGCTGTCGTTGTACAGCTTCGGGTGGCCGCTGCGAAGCGGCGGCGCGCGCGCAGTTTTGATCTTCATTTTAAGTTCAATTTCAGTATTTATTTAAAGAGACTTAATTGAATTTCAATTGAATTTGAACGTAATTGAGGCGATTTCTTGTGTACAAGCTTTTTTTCCAATTCATAGCAGGCGGAAGCCCCTGACTTTGGGAGCACCGCGGCGGGCGGCGGCGGGGCGCAGGGCCGCACCGCACGCTGTCGGTCCAATTTGCCAGCGTGATCACGCCCTGGCAGTCCGTCTCCTGCGACATGTTCTTGACGGCCAGCAGCGTGCCGTAGTAATGCTCTGCAGCAGCCCCGCCCTTGGCTCAGCAGCTGCTTGCTGGCCCTTGCAGATTCCTAGAGTGACAGCAGGCGGGCGCCTCACCGTCGATGAGACAGCCCCTGAACTCCTGGATGTCCTCGTCGAACAGCACGCCGCTGCACTTTTCCTGCGCGCACGCGCCGGCAACTTTAGGGTTCAGGGTTCCCTGCTCGGGCCGCTGTCAGGGTTCAAGGTTCCCGCACCCACAAACCAAAAAACCCAAAAAACTTCAAGCCGCCCGAGCAGGCAGCTGCGGGCCTGACGAGGGGCGGGCGGGGCGGACCTGGAAGGAGCGGTAGACGGCCTGGTCGTTGATTATCACCTCTGCGTGCTTGCGGGTAAGCAGCATGAACAGGTTGCTCTTGCGCCAGTGGTGCAGGTCGATGCCGTCCTCCGCCATTGCACACGTGTAGCGGTTCAGGTTGACCCACTCGAAGCTGTGGCATGCGTCCACGCGGCTCTTGCTCTCCTGCCGCAGCCAGCCGCTGCTGGTCAGCACCCCACCGTGAAGCCCTTGCAGCCCTCCTGACAGTCATTTCCTCACGGTTCTGACACTCGGCCGGGCTGAGGAGTGAGGTGTTTGTGTGCTGGCTCATGAGCCCGCCAGTAACACTTGCAGTGGCACTGCTGCCGGCAGGAACGCGGCTGAGGAACCTCGCAGCTCCCCCAGCTGTCAAGCCTGCACTGTTCCCTGACACTTGGCTGGGCTGCTACAGAGTGGGGTGTTTGTATGCCGGCTCACGAGCCAGCCAGTGACACTCACGAGAGTGGGAAGAGGAAAGTCCGCGCATGGTTGGGAGGGAGACAGACCTGGATCATCTGTGCGTAGCTCAGCTTGGCCGGGTAGAGCGGGATGTCGCTGTCGCTCAGCAGCACAAACACGCGGTTCATGTTGTTCTTGAGCGCCTCGGAAATGAGGATGCGGGTGGCCGCGGTGGTGTCGCCCCACATCGCGTGGCCCATGCGCGCCACGAGCGTGCCCCAGAAGGGCGAGCCCCAAGCAAAGTCGCGGAAGTTGTCTTGGCGGGAGGAGTGGACGTACACGCTGAAGAGCATCTGCTGCTGCAGCACCGGCAGCTGCAGCAGGCGAGGCCGGCACGCCGCTGTCAGAGCCGGCATCTTCTGAGCTGGCAGGGTGCCAGCGGCTGCTAGGACTCGCTGCGGCGCTGCCTGCTGTCTGATAGGCTGTCTGATAGGCCTGAGCCGTGCGAGAGGGAGGGAAGGCCTCACCGCCGGGTCGAAGGCTGCACACTCTAAGCCGTGCAGGAAGGCGACGTCATGAGAGTCGCACAGCTGCCGGCGCAGCGGGTGCACGGGGATGAGGTTGGCCACGCTGCGGAACCAGGGCTCCCAGATGGCCTCCAGCGGCATGCCCGCCCGCGCCAGGAACATGAGCGCCACCTTGTCGACGTGCAGGTCATTGGAGCAGGCCGCCTCGCCTGCGAGGCAGAGCCGCGTGAGACTCTCTCTCTCTGGCGGGTCTCTGGCTGGATGCCAGAGCATGAGAGCATCAGCTGCACGTGTGAGTGAGCGTTGCAGCTGATCATGCATATGCAGTGCACTTGATGGCTAGGGGGAATGCGGCACCTGGGCGTAGCAGCAGGCCAGTGCACAGGCAGGCGAGGATGGCAGCAGCTCCGCTGCGTCTCCAGGGCCCGTGGCGCCCGGCGGGCAACATATTGCCCTGCCCGGGCTCAGACTATCATCGGGTGGCCCTCATTGTCGCACGCTCGCACTTTGCCCGGTCGAGTTCCTGCGCCGGGTTGATGCGCCACTTGGGCCCATGCAAAGTTCAGGCAAATGCTCGCTGTCAGCAATGGCTCGTTTGTAAAGCACTGAAGTTACTATGCATACATGACACGCTCACGTCGTGCGCGACAGGCCCTGTGCACGGCCATGGCTGGAAAATTCAGCCAGCGCCCCTACAACGCTCGAGAACGGACCTGCGGCAGCGCGTCCGATGGCAGCTGCTTGGCTTGTCCGCAGGATATCCTGCTGATCAATGCTCCCGCAATGGGCGGAAAGTTCTGTTGCGGCGACAACGGTCGCGTGTCGGACGATGTGCGCGAGCTCCGGTTTGCCGCGCCGATTCCGCTCTATCGTGGACGTCTGCTTGCTGGCAGGAGGCTCTTATTTTCTTGCCACAATGCCAACCCCCGATCGAGCAGGCTGGAGCGCCCCTTTCCTTCTGACCCCCGATACATGGGGGCGCGACGCCCAGCGAAATCGGCCGACGCCGTTGTCTCGACCAGTGGCTGCACTAGGCGAGAGTGGGCCGGCTTGCGGATCATGCGGGCGCGGGCTGGCTCCGAAAACAGCGACGCACACGCAGACCAGTTCTGCGCGCGATGGGAGGCGTTGCAACAAGACGAGCAAGGTCGGTCACGGAAGAGCAGCTGATACTGCCCTCGGTAGGTGCAGGATGTCAGAATGCACGCACACGACACGCTCTCGCTCGCTCACGAACAAGTCGCGGTGCTGCATGACATGCTTCGAAGGCATGCCATCTATGCGTCGCTTTACGGCCGGTGCAGTCACAGAGCGGCGATGTATTCGCGCACGAATTGGCGCTGCTCCTCCGTCTCGGGAGACGGCCGGCCCTCGTCGCGCCGGGTGTCGAACGCGCGCTGCACGCGCTCGAGCGCCTCGCTCGCACTGATGCCGTACAGCGTTGCCAGCAGGCAGGCACCGATCGTGCCTGCACCACATCACCCGGGTGTCTTGTCTCAGCAAGGCTGCGGCTCGCTGCCGCTGGCTTCTCGTCGGCCACATCCAAGCTGCTGTGACCCGCAGCTGTTGCTGCAGCAGTGCAGAAGAGGGGCCCTAGCTGCCCCAGCTTTGCAGCAGGCACCCTGCCCCTTTTGGATTCGCGCGGAGCCACTAGTGTGCGGGCACTGCCAGATGAAAACTCGTTGCTCCAACAGGTGCCGATTCCAGGGGCGTTGTGCACCACTGCCGGTACAATGCCCGGGCCGGCGGGGTCGCATCCGGCCGCGCCCTCTTGCTCATGCTAAAGCCGGCTTGCGGGCCCAGGGGTTGTATCGGCTGTCGTGCTCGATGCCTTTGAAGCGGCACATCTTGGAGCATCGGTTTTTCATCTGGCAAGCTCTTGGCCCTGCGCTAAGTCCAACAACAGGCAGGGCGGCTACTGCAGAGCCCCCC
>BHFV01000621.1:0-18731 GCA_003568905.1 Trebouxiophyceae sp. KSI-1
TGCATCGGCAACGTGCAGGTCAGCCGCCCGCTGAGCCGCCCCAGGCGCGGGGCGCAGCAGCCCTCCTGATTGAGGCCAGACCCCCTGGCTGAGTTGGGGAGCCTGCTTGTGCCCCCTTTGCCGCGGGCACAGGGCTGGGTGGCACCAAGCGGGTCCCACCCAGCTTCCCTTGCCGGCACGCAGGACTGCGTGATCGAGTGTTTCGATAGAGTGTACAAGGATTGTGTCCGGCCGATGCAGGCATGCATTCAATAATTCGATCGTGACGCAGGTCATGCGCGCCGCGCTCGAGTGCTGCCACAAGGGCTGGGGCGAGAGCGTCGTGATCGGCGTGGCCGCCTCGGGCAAGGAGATCGCCACGCGCCCCTTCCAGCTCGTCACCGGTGCCCCCCCCCCCCCCCTCCCCTTCATGGGGAGCAGCGCTGTGTTGCCGCTTGGCCGCGGCAGTCGCTCAGGTGGAAAGCGCGTGGGCTTGCTGCGGTCACTGCCGCCGGCCAGCTGCCTGAGGCGGGCGCCAAAAAAGCGCTGACACGACAGGTCCAGTCAGTCGGCGGCGGCTGCGAGGCGGCTGCAGCCGCACGCCGCTTTGAGCTCCGCACCCTGCCGCTGCGCGCCGCCTCGCGCCGGGCTCTGAGGCCGACACAGCTGCCCCATTGTCGCCTTGGCTGCCGCAGTGCTTACAGCCACTTTCTCTCTGTATTTTTGGAGGTTTCTGTGTTTTCCTGCGACCGCGTGCTGGACGGGGCGAGTGCACCCATAACCGCCACGCCGGAAAGCGCGGCGGGCCTGCTGACGCCCGCCCCGCCGGCCGCCCTCGCCAGGCCGCGTGTGGCGCGGCACCGCGTTCGGCGGCTTCAAGTCGCGCGTGGACGTGCCCAAGCTGGTGACCCGCTACCTGGAGGGCACCTTCAAGGTGGACGAGTACGTGACGCACGAGCTCAAGCTGACGCAGATCAACGAGGCCTTCGAGCTGCTGCACGCGGGCAAGTGCCTGCGCGTCGTCATGACGACCTAGGCGGCCCGGCGGCCGGGCTGCGGCGCGTGCGTAACGGCGCCCAGCCGCTTTCGTGCGGGAGCCCTGCTCGCTACTGCCTCCTGTGCCCTGGGTCGCTTGCCATGTGGTGGTTTGTGCCGGCAGGAAGCGCAGAACGTGCCGCAGCGCAGCGGCCAGCCACGGTGGCCTGCTCTGCGCTTGCAGGGCTCCTGCAGGCGGCACTGCGGGGCTCGCAGCGTGTAGGGATCATAATGCTTTTGAATGAGACTCGACCGGCATCACGTGCCAGGCAAGCCTGCATGCTGTGGCCAGACAGGTGCGCTGCGGCTGACGAGCAGGTTTCTTTCCAAGAGGCACCTCTCCAGTCTGCCTCTGCTCCTTTCTCGGCCGGCCTGCTGTAGGCGGGCAGGGAGGGAGCTGCATTGGAAACGAGCGGAGCTCACGGCAGCAGCACCCAAGTCCCGGTCGGCTGTAGGCTGCTCCTGCCCAGGCGTAGCTAGCTCGAGCTCCAGACTGCAGTCTTTTCGCATGCTGGGCCATTCCAGCTTACACGGCTCCCGGGTTGGGAAGGCGTGCTTCTGGCGGCTTTTGGACCGAGGCAGGCAGTGCAAGCAGCAGCAGAGGACCAGGGGCGAAACTGCACGGCAGCGAGCGGCTGTTCTACAGTGTACAGACCAAAAGTGGGCGCTTGGGGGGTCCCCAGGCCCGGCCTACTCCTCCATCTCGCCGCCCTCGTCAGCATCCGAGCCGGCGCCCTCCGTCACCTCCAGCTCAAACTCGTACTCCTGCAGGGGAGAGGAAACACCGCCGGGTCAGTAATCGCTCCTTCCTAGGAGGGGCACTGACAACGCTCGAGGCTGCCTCCAGCCGCCGCTGTTTGTAAACGCCCGGGGCGCCGCCACTATGATTTTGCAACCCTGGGCGACAGGCAGCCTCCAGACATGACATGGGAGGGGGGAGGAGAGCGCGCCTGGTCGCAGCCCATGTAGGAGTCGCACATGAAGAAGAGGGTGAGGCGGTGCGTGCCGACGCGCGCGGGCGCCGCGAACTCGAGCTTGACCTTGGCCTTGCGCAGCAGCGTCACGCGCTTGATGGCCAGCAGGCTGTTGGCCGCCGGGTCGCCGACGACCAGCCACCACTGCTCCTCCTTGCGCCCGGGGTACCTGCGCGCCCGCGGCAGCGTCAGCGCCGCGGTGGAACGGGTTCGCGCGAGCAGCGGTCACGCGGCGCGTCTGGCTCTTTGAGAGCCGCGCGGCGCCGCGAGCGCGCGGGGCCTCGTCGGAGGAAAGGCGCGCACCGCGGCGCGTCGACGGGCCGCAGCTCGCCGGCCTGCTCGCGCGCGAGGTCGACGGCCAGCGTGACCGCGTCGCCCGCCGGCGCGGAGCCGCCGCTGGCGAGCTCATGGCTGAGCTGGATGTCGGGGTACCGGTTGCACACGCGTGCGACGTCCTCCAGCTGCGCGTCCGACAGCGCGAGCAGCTCGCGCCGCGCCTCGTCCTGCGACACCGACGGGAGCGCGTCAGCAGCTCCCCAAGCCGCGGCGGCGGCGGCGGCGCGCAAAAGGCTTCCGACGCGGCCTCAGAAGGGTTGCTGTCTTCGGCAGTGTGACTCTCTCGTGGAGCCGAGCAGCGGCAGCTCGCCTTCATCTCGAGCAGGTCGAACACGCTCTCGATGCCCGCCTCCCTGCACTTGGCCGCCAGCTCGCGGCTGAAGTGCGGCAGCTGCAGCAGCAGCGGGTCGCGGTCCCACAGGCCCTGCGTCACCATCTGGCTCATCTCCATCGCCGCCAGCGCGGGCGACAGCCAGCCGCTGCTGCTGACGACGTCGACGCACGCCTGCGGGGCAGCCGGCAAGCGGCGGGCTCAGCAGACGTGCCGATTTTTGCAATTCGCCGTCGTCAAAACCCTACACCAAACCCTAACCCTAACTGAAACCCCAGAGTCGCGGCGCTGCGTCCCGACGGACCTGTCACGACCCTGTCCCTGAAACCCTAAAAATTAGGGTTTCGGAGCGCGCCTGCAGCAGGCGCGTGGCCAGCGGCAGCACGGTGCGCCGGTCGGCCTCCAGGTCGGGCTGCAGGTGCTGCCGCGCAAAGTGCGCCTGCAGCAGCGCGTTGGTCTTCACGTGCGGGTCGCCCCACTTGGCGTTGTCGACCGCCAGCTGCGCGTGCATCAGGATCTTGCGCACGGCGTCCTCCTCGCCTGCGGGCGTTACGGCGCGGGCGTTTAGGGTTCGTTAGGGTATTTTAGGGTTCGGAGGGCGACGACGCTGCCGACGTTTCCCGAGGCCCACGCCACCGCCGAGCCCTCAAACCGGCCCCGCGAGCCTTTAGCTAGGGGTTTTTGGGGTTTCATAAACGCCCCCAGAAGCTCACCCGGGCGCACGGGCAGGTCGTCGAACTCGGAGGCGCTGGCGACGATGTCGAGCAGGCCGCGCAGCTTGGTCTTGGCCGCCAGGCTGGAGGAGAAGAGCTCGATGGTCGTGTACTGGATGTAGTAATAGGCGGCGATCATGCCCAGGTTGAGCGGCTCCAGGTCCATGTCGTCCTCTATGGCTATCACCTTGCTCGCCTCCAGATCGGCCAGCGTCGACTCTGTCAGGTCGGACAGGTGGTCCGACAGGTGCCGGTGGCTGCGACCCTGCAGGGTTTAAAAAACCAGGTTTTAGGGTTTTGTTTAGGGTTCCGGGACGCAGGGTGTGGGATCGCGGCTCGGGACCGCGGGTGATTTGAGAAGGGTGTGTAGGGTTTGGGAAGGGGGGGAGGTAAAGAGGAAGAGAAAGGGTGCTGTGCAGCGTTGTGTGCGTCAGGCGGCCAGGTCGTCCCCTCTGTCTGCCTCTCTGAAGGGGCCGGCAAAGAGAAGGGTGTTCGACCTGCAGGTTGTAGTAATTAGGGTTCTGCAGGATGCGCCGGAACAGGAACGTCCACGTCAGGTAGTCGACCGCGTCCTGCTTGGAGCGCAGCGTGCGAGTGACGACCTACAGGGTTTGGCCAGGCTGTCAGTCGCCGAGCAGCTGCCAGGAAGCTGCCTCCGACCGACAGGCTGTCTGCAGCGGCAGCAGCAGGGATGGGGGCACTCTGCAGCCCGGCAAGATCGTCTGTTTCGTGTTTGAGCTCGAATCGCGTGTTCGTGTGCGTTTCAAACGCCTGGGATTTTAGGGTTTTGGGTTTAGGGTTTCGGCGACGCGCCTCGGCCACAAAGTGGTCGTGCAGCGCGTGGTCCAGGTGGCTCTCGACCGGGAACGGCTCGAACAGGAACTTCTTGTAGTACTCCTTGCGCGGCGCGTGGCACATGAGCACGACCCTGCAGGGTACGCACGCCCCGCGATCAGTCAGGGTTTCGGGTCAGGGTTCCGAAGCAGTCGGCGGCAGCGATCCCGCCGAGCGCCGCCGCAGGCCGTCCTGCACGCCGACAGGACCCTAGAAAACCCTACTAGGGCCCAGGGAGGGTCCCAGCACCCTGTCCGCGCACCTGCCGACCTCGTCGACGTCAGGCCGCGAGGCGCGCCCCATCATCTGCAGCAGGTCTGTGACAGAGTAGTCGGCCCCCCCGGTCGCCCCCGTCGGGTCGTAGTACTGCGTGCCCATAATAACGACCAGCGCCGCCGGCGCAGCCATGCCCCAGCAGGTGCCCGCCGTCGCCACCAGCACCTGCGGCCCGCGCCCTCCAGGGTTCAGACCCGGTCCCATCGCCGCGGCTGCCGCACCGCAGGGGGCGTCCCGCACGGTGGTGCAGCTGCGTGTGTTGGTCGATGAAACCCTAATTTTAGGTCTTTGAAACCCTAACGCGGTGCGAGCCGGCGAGCAGCGGCCAGCCTGGCGGAGGCCCCGGCAGGGGTGGGAAGGATGCCTGGATGGCGCCGCTCGCGAACAGCCTGTCGACGACGGCGCGCTCCTCGGGGTGCTGCGTCTCGTGGACGAAGCCCAGGCCGTACTGCAGCGCCTGCGCCAGCGCCGTGTCCCGCACGCGCGGCAGGAAGGGCTCCAGGTCGGCCTCCTCCACCTGCCGGCCGCGAGCGACTTCAGAGGGTTCCAGGGTTTTGGGCCCAGGGAGCGGCGGCCGGGCGAGCTGCACGGGCTCGGAGACCCAGGAAGCCCCCCGAGGCAGGGCTTTGGGGCGTCCAAAACCCTCGAGATTGAAACTGGGCGCGAGGGCTGCCGCCCTGCCGCCGACTGCTGCAAAGGCACGGCAGCCGCCGCGCGGCGAAGCTGCAACCTACGTGATTTCGCTGTTTTGAGAAGAAAAAAGACGTTTCCTGAACCCCAGAGCCCTGAACACCGACGGGGCCGCGGCCAGCCTGGCAATGCGCGGCTCGCAGGCGAGAGCGCAGCAGGACAGCCTGTCCGGCCTTCCCGCCCGAACCCTGGTCCCTGAACCCCGAAACACCGCACCTGCAGGAAGCGGCGCGGCTGCCCATCGGCGGCGGCAAAGGTGAGCATGTCCAGCGCGGTGACTCGGGCGTGGCGCCGCGTCGGCACGAACAGGATGGCCGGTTTGCCGCCGGCCGCGTGCTGAGTCAGCGCCGCGTAAGCGGGCCGCGCCATCGCCTGCATGCGCGCCTCCATGTTGGACAGCTCGATGCTGTGGATGTGGATCTCCAGCGGCACCGGGCGCACGCCTGCGAGGCAGGCGCGGGGGACGCTCAGAGCCGGGTCGTAGGGTTCCGGGAGGGTTTAAAGGGTTTAGGGTTCCGGGAGGGTTTGTAGGGTTTCAAGCCGGCGACCCCGGCATGGCGACGGGGAAGCCGCTTTCTCGAGCTGGGGCGATGCGTAGCAGTGGAGGTGTTTAGGGGTTGTTAGGGTTTAGGGTCTCACCGGGTGCGAAGTTGAAGAGGCCGTGCGAGGTCGCGCCGATCCACTCGCCGACGTCCTTGGCGTTCGCCAGGCTGGTGCAGAGGCCGACGATGCGGACGGGCGCCTCCTTGTTCGCGTTGGCGATCTGGCGCATGCGGCTGGTGATGACCTGCAGCAGGGCCCGCGCCAGGCTGTCGGTGGCAAGCGCCAGGCTGGCAGATGGCTGCGAGAGCACGTGGATCCGAGTTTCGAGCGACAGAGGACGCCCCCGACTCCAGCAGAGGCGTCCGAAAAGATTCCGTCCGTTATGTGAACGACGGTGCTATTGGTCATGTGCAGTTTCTTCGAAAGCGTCGAGCTCCCTCCCGTCCTTTGAAAGCGCATAAAAGCGAGCCGTGCTCTGCCGGCCGCTACTCCCCGCTGTCGGCAGCGCACGGAAACAGGCCAAGGAACTGGAGACCCCGGGTTTTAGGGTTTGGTAGGGTTTGGTAGGGTTTGGTAGGGTTCAGGCGGGGCGCGCGCGCCTCGATGATGGGGCCGTTGCGCCCGCCGACCAGGTGCAGCTCGTCGACGATGAAGAGCGAGACGGCCTGCACGTTCTTGCGCTGCTTCCAGCGGCGCGACAGCATGTCCCAGTGCTCGGGCGACGCGACGATGATGTTGCCGCGCTCCAGGGCTTTCACGTCGGCGGCGGTCTCGCCCGTCAGCTCCAGCACTGTGAGCCCAAGGCCCTCTCCGAAGCGCTTGCCCCAGTCGGCCAGCCGCTCCTTGGCTAGCCCCGGCACCGGCGCGATGTACACGCAGCGGGCGACGCCCTCGCCCTTGGCCGCCTGGCGCTTACGCGAGGCCCGCGTCAGTTACGCACGCGGCAGTTACAAGCGACGCGTCACCAGGCTGTGGCTCGCGCGGGCGGCGGAGTCGACTTGGGGTTCAGAGACCCGGACGCCCGAGGGGGAGGAATCTAGGGTTCCTGAGACCCTAAAAATGGCTCGCTTTTTGCGCCGTGCGCGGCCGGGTTCAAAGAGCCGGACACCCGAGAGGGAGGGGTGGGAGGGTTCCAGCAAAACCCTAGCGATAGCCCACCTTTTGGATCATGCGCAGCACCGCGAACTCGGCGCAGGCCGTCTTGCCGGAGCCGGTCGGCGCCGCGACCAGGCAGTTGTCGTCGCTCTGGTAGAGCGCGTTGAAAACCTGGCAGGGTTTCCGGGCACGCGTTGCTCAGCGCAGCGCCTTCGAGCTCAGAAGCCAGGGGCGTCCGCTCCCAGCCTTCCGCGACGTAGCCGATCAGGGCACGCAGCACGGACCCGGAACCCTGAAAGCCTTGGGAGGAAACCCTGCGGAACCCTAGGAAAGCCCTAGAGAGGAACCCTACCTGCGTCTGGATGGGGTTGAAGGTCGCGAAACCCGGGTAGAGCGCCTCGAACTGCGGCTGGCGCAGCGCGGACACCGGCAGCGGCTGCAGATCGAGCAGCTCGGTCGGCGGCGGGTTCTTCTCCGGCAGCAGCAGGTGGCGGAAGGAGACCGGCAGCACCGCCTCGCAGCCGAGCCACTTGTCGCTCACCAGCTGCGGGCGCAGGATCAGGGTTCAGGGTAGGGTTCAGGGTAGGGTCATGGAGGTAGCTGCTGTGTAGGGTTAAGGGTCTCTTGAGACCAAGCCGGATTCAGGAGGGTGCAGCGAGGGGGAGAAATAACTGTTTACTGTTTTGCCCCTGTGAGGGCCGCACTGGCGGCTCGCGCTGCAGATGCAGGGTTTTGGCGCTCGCAAGGCACCGGCATGCCGACGGTGCTCCAGCCTGCCTGGCCGAGTCTGGGCTTTAATACGACCCCATAGACCCTACAGGGTCGCAAGGACAGCGACCAGCGCCGAACAGATCCCACAGGCAGCCACTCGCCCGGATCCTCAGACTCCCTGACTCCCCAATAGAAACCCTATTAGGGTTTTGGCGACGCGCCGACTCCCCGGGCCAAGCCCTGTCAGGGTTTCTGGCGGCGCGCCTTGACAAAGTACTGCGGCGGCAGCGGGTCCTGGACGGGGATGGTGAAGGTGAGGCCGTGGTCCTCGGTCGCCAGGTGCTGCTTGAGCAGCCAGTACTCCGAGTGCAGCAGCCGCTCCGAGTCGGCGTCCTCCACCAGCAGCCAAAACGGCTCCACGTGGCCGTGCACCTTCTCGTCCCACGCAAAGTCGGGCGTCAGCGTGAGGTCGACCTGCGCGCACGTCAGGAGGGTTTTTGTAGGGTTTCCTAGAATCTCTTAAAGGCCCCGAGCGGGAAGGGAGCCCGCTGCTGCAGGCGCGCAGAGAGCGCGAGGGCGAAGAGGGGTGGGGTGTAGGGTTTGAAGCTAGGGTTTTGCAACCCGATGGATCTGCAGCGACGGCGCACCCCGAGCACGACAGGCTCGATCGGCGACCCGTGCGCACCCCTCCGAAGGGTGTTTTTCGGGATCCAGAGAGCCAGGATGTAGGGCCCTAGAACGGTTTTGCGGCGGCGGCGGCGCGCCTTGAGCACGGTGCGCGTGATCGGCTGCACGTGGGCTGCCAGCTCGAGGCGCGGCAGCTGGTGCACTGCGCGGTGCAGCGCCTTGCCCAGCTTGGGCACGCGGATCAGCTCGCCCAGCTCCTGCGCGCTCAGGTCGTAGTAGCGCTCCCAGGCCAGGTCCTTCTTCTCCAGCCGCCCCAGCACCTCGCCCGGGATGCCCTTGAACTGGCGCAGCGGCGTCTACGCGAGCGTGGCGACGGTTAGGGTTTCTAGGAGGGTTTTAGGGTATCAGAAGGCGCATGGCGGCAGATGTGGCCGCGGAGAGACACTCCGACGGCCTCTCGCCGGCGCGTGCAGGCCCACGAACACCCCTTTCAAACCCTAGAAAACCCTTTCGGAAGGCGCGTGGCGGCAGAGGCGACTGCGGAGAGACACTCCGACGGCCTCTCGCCGGCGCGTGCAGGCCCACGAACACCCCTTTCAAACCCTAGAAAACCCTTTCGGAAGGCGCGTGGCGGCAGATGTGACCGCGGAGAGACGCTCCGACGGCCTCTCGCCGGTCGCATGCAGGCGCTTGAAGACCCTAGGAACCCCTAGAAAACCCTAGAAAAGCGGGCGGGCGGGTCGCGCCTGGCTGCCCCACATGCGGCGGTTGACCATCTTGACGAGCTGCAGCGCGCGGTCGGTGAGCCCGGCCCAGCCGCGGCGCAGGCAGATCTCGAAGAGGCAGCGCATCAGCCGCCCGGCCGACTGCGTCACGTAGACCATGTCGGCCGCCATCGCCAGGCCCTCCAGCTTGAGCTGGCTGATGTACGCCTGCGGTCCAGGACAGGGTTTTAGAGGCGGCGCCGAGCGCCCTGAGCCCTGATGCTGGAAACCCTATTTTTACCCTGAGTAGAGTAGCAGGGTCGCCCGCGGCGCGCAGGATGCGGCAGCGGAATTCAGTCACGACACAGGAGCTGCCGGGAAAGCTGCCGGCTGCCACGCCGGCACCACCCGTTCGAACCCTAATCAGGATTTTACGAAACCCTTGATTCGCCCTACAGAAAGTGCCGCACCTGCAGCAGCACGTTGACCTTGGCGGCGGGCTCCTCAAGGCCCTCCTTGACGGGGATCGGCACGCGCTCGAGCAGCTTGGCCAGCTCCAGCTTCTCCTCCTCGCGCACGACGATGTACTTGAACTCGTCCGCCAGGGCAAACAGGCGCAGCAGCTCGATGTCGCCCATCGCCGGGCGCAGGTGCTCGTTGAACGTCGCCAGCGTGTGGTAGGAGATGTAGTAGTGGCTGGCGATGCGGCCGAGGTCGGTCGCCTGCGGGGTGTAGGGTTTAGGGTTTATGTAGGGTCTCAGGCGAATGCGAGGGTTCCGGGTCCAGGGTTGGGGGCGAAGCGCCAGCGCGGGGTTTGCGAAACGAAGATCGCAAAATCGGACGATCACAGGCTGGCTGGCGGCCGGCCTTGGAGATGCCGCTGCCGCGTCGTTTAGGTTTTCATAACCCAGTCACGGGGGCGTCAGGCCGCGCCGGGCGCCAAAAAGCCGGCAGGGCCCGCGGCGGCGATTCGCGCCAGCCTGGCGGACGGCGACAGCCTGGCATTGTCGGAGCGCGCCTGCAGCGTGCCGGTGCGCCGGTCGTACTTGACCAGGCTGTTCTTGTCCAGCAGGGTGGCCGCTGAGTGCACCAGGTCCATGCGGCGCTCGAGCAGCTTGGGGTCGCCGTCGACGGCGCCCAGCGGCACGCCGTACAGCTGCGGGTGGGCGACGGTCTAGGGTTTATATAGGGTTCATGAGTTAGGGTTTTAGGGTCTGGACGAGCAGCCACATAGACTTCGCTGCTCGGCGCCGACTAGGGGTGTGGAGCTGCTCTGCGCCGCTGGGCAGGCTGCAGCAGGCAGAGGCTGGCCCAGCCTGGCGCCTGTCAAGCCTGCGCAGGAGGCCGGGCCGCAGATGCCCCGCCGCCTCCCACCCCTCCAAAACACAAAATCCTGGACCTGACACCCACCCAAAGCGCGGCGCGATGACAGACGACAATGGCAACCCTAGACGAACAAACGCAGGCTGTCGTTCGACCCATCGTCCTGCTGTCACAAAGGGTTCCGCAGGGCTTTCTTTCCGTCTTTTAACCCCCGTCCGAACAGGACCTCGGACCTCCTCCGCGTACAGAGCTCCAAGAAACCCTGGCGGGGTCCAGAACCCTCTCGGGTTTGGCGAGCGGGGCGCGCACCCCCGGGTTCATCAGCATGCGGACGTAGAGGTAGGTGTAGCCAAGCCAGGCGGCCGCCTCCTGCAGATTAGTCACCGTGCCCAGCACAACCTCCGCGTTGAGGTTGTCGGCTACGGTGCGCACGTACTGGCTCTCGATCGGCAGCTGCATGTTGAACAGCGACAGGTAGAAGCGCAGCTCCGAGTGGCCTGGCGGGGCGGGCGCCAGGCTGTCAGTGATCAAAATTAAGGTTTTGAGGGTTTTGCGCGGAACCCGAACCCTGCTGCGGCCCCCTTTGGGTGAGGAGACCCCTCTCAGTTGGAACCGGGAAACTGCCCTGCGGTGCCGCGGCGACAGAAGCTCTACCCTTCCGAACCCTGATCTGACCGACCCTAAACCCTAACTGCGAAGGAGGGGGCGCGACGACGCCCTCTTCGATCGAGCCGAACTGGGCACCCGCCCCGCGCGGCCCCAACCCGGGCAACAGAAGCCCTTCCCTTCTAGCCCAAACCCTACAAAACCCTAAACCCTAGGCAGGGGAAAGGGAGACGCGCCGGTGATGATGATGCCCTCGCCGAACGAGTCGAACTGGGGGCGCCCGGCGCGGCCGAACATCTGCATCACGTCCAGCGGCGACAGCTCGCCCCACGCGCCCTTGACCGGGTTGTACACCTGCGTGCCCTTGATGATGACCGTGTGCGCCGGCAGGTTGACGCCCCACGCGAGCGTCGCCGTCGAGACCAGCACCTGCCGGGCGCAGGGTTCCAGGGGTTTCGATTCAGGGTTTCATGTGGGGTTTGTTAGGGTTTGACAGGGTCGCAACGCCGCAGCCTGGGGAGCAATGTTTCGTTTTAGGGTTGAGGGTTTGTTTGGTTTGTGTAGGGTTTGACGGCATCGAGGCAATGCGTCCTTAAGCCCGGAGGCCGGGCGCCGCCCGCCTGGCGTGCTGCTCGCCAACCTGGCAGCTCCCGCCGCCACGCCCGCCCCCAAAAAGCCAAAAGAAAAGGCTTTTCTTCCAAGCCACCCGAGCAGGAGCAGCTGGCCAGCCTGGATCACTCCTGAGGCCCCGCCAGCCTGACCCTGAACCCGGAAAACCCTGAACGGCCCCGCCAGCCTGGCATCGCAAGCACTCGCCTGGATGTGTTTGTCGCCGAACAGCTCCTCGACGAGCGTGCGGTCGGAGCGAGCCATGCCCGCGTGGTGGATGGCCAGGCCGTACGGCAGCAGGTCCCGCAGGCTCGCGTCCTTGCATGTCTCGCTCTCGGCGCGCAGGATCTCGCGCGACGCGCTGTCCTGTGCGCCGGGCAGGGCTTCGCGCTCAGGGTTTAGGGTTCAAAGTGTAGGGTTTTAGAGGGTTTTGGGTCCATCACGTCCGGAGTCGAAAATGAGAAGGCGCCGGCGCCGTCGCAGCCGAAAGACATGCTCTCTCCCAAAACCCAGCGCCCCTTTCTTTGTGGCTGCCAACCTGCACTCTTGCCGCCGACGCCTTCCAAGCAGCCTCCCCCAGCAAGCATGTCCGCGCGCCGCCAGCCTGGCAGCGGCGCAACCCCGGCAGGGTCTGGCGGGGGGGGCGCACCCCCATGAAGCGCGCCAGCTTGTCCTCGCGCAGCGCCTCCTCCTTGAGGAAGCGCGCCGTCTTGGCCGTCTCCTTGCGCGAGTGCACGAAGATGAGCACCTGGTGCTTGCCGGCCGCCGCCAGCACCTGCCGCCGCGGCAGAGCCGGGGGGTCCTTCAGCGCTTTTGGGGGCGCCTGTAGGGCTTTGAGATCAGGGTCTGGTGGGGAAACCCTGATATGATCAGCTGCAGCTGCCGGCAGGCGGAGGGCAGCAGTGCGGAGCCGGACTTGAGAGAATGTGAGAGACGGCCGCAGTTGGTTAGGGTTTAGGGTTTAGGTTTTCGGCTCGCCCAGACACGGGAGGGATTTCCGCGTCCGCTTCATGTCATCGTTCAACCGGGCAGAGCAGAAAACTCGCGCGGCGAGCCTTTTACCAAGTCCAGCCTGGACTTGCCCAAAACCCTCATCCCCCATTCCCGTCTCGCCATCGCCACACGACGCTGGCAGCGGAGCCGACGCGTCCGTCAAAGAGCGGGCCGCAGGGGGCGTTAAGACCCTAGAAAACCCTAGGAAAAAGGGCACGCGCGTCCGCACCTTCTGGTAGCAGATCTCGTTCATCAGCTTGAAGCGCTGCAGCGGCTTCTTGACGGTGACGCCGATGTACTGCTGCGCGAGGGGGCAGGGGCGGAAGGAGTTGTCAAAGTAGAAGAGGCCCGTCTCGTGCTTGACTCGCAGGAAGGTGGCCACGTCGTCGTAGTTGGGCAGCGTCGCCGACAGGCCGACCAGTCGCACCATCTCCTGCGTCGCCTGCGATCGGCCGCGGAGGCAGGGCTTAGGGTTTAGGGTTTGTCTGGTAGGGTCCAGGGTGCGCGCGGGTTGGCAGGCGCGGCTGTCGGGTCGCGCCGCAGGGTCAGGGTTTAGGGTTTGAAGATTCGCCGCCGAATCTGGGTAGGGTCTTGGCGATCCGGTACGGAGTGGGGGCGCGGCTGTCGATGACTCGATTTCCAATATTTGCCACAGAAAAGGACCCAGGGGTTGTGCCAAAGAGAATCGCCCAAATTTTTGTGGCTACTTCAGAATTCAGTAGTCGCTGGGAGATTGCGTCCCTGGTCCCGCTCGAAGGTGGGGCCCGGGAGGCAGGGTTTAGGGTTGCGGGCTCGGGTTTGGGGTTTGGGGCCGGGCCGCAGGTGGGCAGCCGCGCTCGGCAGCAGGCGCCCTGACCACCATAAACCCTAAACTTGACCCTAGACCCTAATCCCCACGCCCCCCTGGGGATTCGGCCGCCACCAATGCTCACCAGAGACCGGGGATGCGGCACCTCCCCGTGTCCCAAGAAAGCAAGAAAGTCCCAACCCTCGGAAACCCTAACCCTCCGGAAACCCCAGAAAAGCGGCGAGTCAGGGGCGCGCCTCGATCTGGCGCACGGTGCGGGCGACGATAGACTCGAGCACCGCGCCGCGCTCGTCGTGCAGCAGGTGGATCTCGTCGATGATGACTAATCGAACCAGCTGCGTGTAGGCGCGGTCGCCGGCCTTGCGGGTGATGATGTCCCACTTTTCCGGCGTCGTCACGATGATCTGCGAGGGTTTCAGGGCCAGGGTTAGGGTTTGAGCGGGGACAAGGGACAGCCGAGGGGGCGCTTGACCGGCCGGTTTCTATGCCGCGTGGGGGTGTGGGGTGCGCTTCGCACTGGTGGGGGTTCACAGCCCGGGATGGCTTGTTTACTTAGAGTTCAGGGTTTCAGGTTCCCTACTTTAAAGCCCTAAAACGCAGCAGAACGCCTCCAGCCGCCCCCGGTGCCCTCCAGGACGTCGCCAACCAGCAGCTGCGACCCCCTCCCCCCTTCCCCCTCTTACATTCTCGTCACCTCCCCGCTGGCATGCTTCAGGTGGTGCCTATCACCACATTTGCGCGTCACTCTCGGGTCTGGGGGTTGAACCTAAAGAATCTAGGGTTCTAAACCCTAAAGTACCCTAAACCTTAGAAACGAGAAGAGGGGCGTGCCTGCGTCTCGTCGATCTCGGCCTTGGTCAGGTTGACGTCGCCGGTCAGCTCGCGCACCTTGACGCCGTACGGCTGCAGCCGCGCCGAAAAGTTGCCCACCATCTCGGCGACCAGCGCCTTCATCGGCGCGATGTACACGATCTTGAAGGCGGCCGTGTCGAAGCTGCCGTCGGGGCGCCGGTGCAGGCCCATCTGCGGCAGGGTTTAGGGTTCAGGGTTCAGGGTTCAGCATTGTCTGGATTTTGATTTCCGATTGCCCGCCCGCCAAAATGCAAGCACCGGGGTTGTTTCAAGCCAAGGAGGAGCAGCGCAACGGGCTCTGAAGTGACTTCGAGGGGAGTTGGAAGCAGCATGCAGCTCTCAGGCCCTGCGCTGGCGGCACGCCAGGTGGGGAAGGGGTCGGCAAGGCATGCGACGAGACGGAGTCTGGGAAGCTGCGATGCGCAGTGACGAGGCAGCTGGGCGGGAGCTGCAGCGGGGGTTGGCGCGATCGCAGCCGTGGGGCCGCAGCGCTGCAGACAGCCTGGCAGGAGCAGTCCACCCACCCGAAGCCGCAGCCCCCCCCCCCCGCCCAAAGCAAGCCACGCGGGCGCCTGCGCTTTCCCCATCCACTGGGAACATCCAAAAAAGAAAAGAGACGCTCCTCGGGATGGCCCTTAACCCAAGATTCTGAAGAGCGGGGGTTGCGAAAAGGCGGACACTAGACCACTGACCTGAAAGGGAGGGGGGTGCGAAAGGGCGGGATCCCCTGAAAGGGTCATCAGAGACGTTTGCTGAGGACACAGGGAGGGCGGGGGAGGGGGCCGCGCCTCATGCAGGATGGCCAGCATGGAGCAGTTGGTCTTGCCGGCGCCGGTCGGCGCGCAGATGAGCATGTTCTCGGCGGTGAAGAGCGCCGTCTCGCACACGCGCGACTGGATGCGGTTCAGACTGGACATGCCCCTGCGGCGCGGGTTCCCGAAAGGGTTTTGTCAGGGCCAGAAACCCCGACCGAAACCCTGAATCTGGGCGCGTGGGCGCGAGACCGCCCACTCTGTGTCTGAGCCCATTCGAGCGCACCGCGCAACAAAACCCTAAGAACTGCTATACCCTAAACAGCGATGCTGGCGGCGAGGAAGTTTTGTCTGCGGCGGGCAGAGCGGGAGGCAGCTCCGCGGACTCCCAACCCTAAAATCTGAACCCTCAACCATGAACCCTAAAGTGGCAGAGAGGGCAGGCAGCGCGCCTGAAGGCCGGCTGCGCCCACTCTGGCAGGTCGGCGATCTGCTTCAGCTGCTCGTCCTTGCCGAACGGCTTGGGCTTGAGCGCAGGCACGTGCACCTCCTCGTAACCCTGCCAGGGTCCGCGCGCGCGCTCAGCCCCGCCAGCCTGGCAATCCGCAATTTTCAAACGGCCCGAGGCGAGCAGGCAACCACTGTCCCGTCTCGAGACGGCGACGCTCCCCGCCGTGCCGCGCGGCAAAACCCTAAAGGGTTGGGGCGCACGGACCTTGAAGGCGGAGCGGTAGGAGTTCTTCGGCAGGTTGCAGTCGCGATTACTCATCAGGTGGCCGCCCTCGCCGAACGCCAGGCTGTCGATGTCCAACTGGTGCCGCCCCGCCGCCGCGCCGCCGGCATCCGCCGCCGCCGCGCCGCCGCCCGCCGCCTGCCGCAGCTGCCGCGCCTCCTGCGCGGTCGGCGACGGCGATTTCGTGACTAACGGCTGCGGCTGCGTTAGTCACGTCCAGCATCGACTGCCCGGCAGCTGCCGGGCAGCTGCCAGCGTCTCCAAAGGTCAGCCAGTAGTAGCCTCCCTGCCAGAGCTGCTACCCCCCCCCCCCCTACACCGCTCGACAGCCTGGCTGGAGTGCCGGAAACCCCGCCATCCCCCGGCTGCACTGGCGGACGCTGACAGCCTGGCGGTTTTAGGAGCGGGCCGCGCCTGCCGGATCTTGCGCTCCATCTCCGCGTGCCGCTCCTTGGCGGTCGCGCGGCTCGCGTGCAGCGCCTCGAAGATGGCCGCCGTCGCGGGGCTGCCCTTCATCTCGGCCTGTGCGACGCGAGTCACGATTAGTCACGATCAGTCATGGTGCTTCCATCCATCGGGCGTAGGGCGAGCAGGCCAGCAGCCGCTCCCGCTGCGGCTGCAATCGTGTTGCTCCCAGCAGCAGGCACAGGCAGGGATTCTAGAGTTCAGTCACCCCTAGAACTTCAAAGATTCGGCATTTGCCAAAGCAAGCGAGCAGGCAAGCGCCAGCGGACGCCCATTCCGCTCCCTGGCCCTGCAGCCGTGCCTCTGCTAGCATGACCCTGCCGCCCCGGCTCAATCTCGGCGCTGCCTGCCGCGCGTGCGGCGGACTCCAATCCCCCGATTTTTTGCCTTGACCCTAGCGAAACCCTAGTCTCGAAACCCTAGAAGGGTCACCTCGACGCGCGCGCGCTCCTCGGCCGTCTCGGCGCGCTCCAGCCGCGTGCACCAGACGACCTTGAGGCGGTTGCGCAGCAGCAGCTTGATGAGGTCGAACTTGTCAAAGTCGAGCTTCATGACGAGCGCGTTTTCGACCTCGCGGTCCTCGCCAGCCTGTCGCACGCGAGCGAAATTATAAGTTCACTAGAAAATCATTAATTTAATTCAAATAAATTCTTACTTTAGGAGCGAAACTCTGATTCAACTCGGGCCGGGCAGCCCGAGGTTGACAGGAGGATGGCTCGGGCTCGTGCCTTCTGCGGAAAAAAAACCTGTGAAACATTGGGAGTTACTGCCAGGCACCGAAAATCCCCCAGTTTTGCCGGAACCCCAGAGTTTTGCCGCCTGGGGCGTGGCCTCCCTGCTGCCTGCGCCAGTCCAGGCAGGCGGCGCTGCCGGCGGCTGTCGCCCCCTGTGAGCTCTCACCGCTAAGGGGGCGCCTCTGACGAGACACAACCCCAACCTCCCCGCCCTGCTGCCCCAGGCAGGCAGTTTTCCGCAGGGCAGCCCACTGCCCCGGCCCCGCCCCCGCCCGCTCCCTAGCAAGGCTTAGGCTTAGGGCTTTGCGGGTGGATGTTGGTTGCAGCGGGTGTGGGCAACCGAAACTTCCCAAGCCTTGCTGCTCATACCCGCCGCAACCCACCCAACCATGCACCCACTTAAGCGGGACGCCTTGGTCTCATGCATGCACGCGCCCCTTTGCCGCCTCCCAAACCAGGGGGAAGCTGGGGGGAAGCCGGGCCTGCAGGATGCCGAAAACATCGGTCGCGAGCGCCTGCGAACGGTCGGCGTCGATCGGCGTCCCCGCCGCCTCATACGCCTTGGCGATGCTGCGCTGCAGCCAGTGCGCGTCGATGTCCTGCGCCCGCGCAGACCCCCAGTCACTTGACGGCGGTCGTTTCCGCACCGTTCTGCCCCAATCGATTCTGCACAGAAACCAACAAGGTCCCCTCCAGCTCGCACGGACTTCGTGGCCGGTGTTCGGAGCTCGTGGGGTCTTTTCGGTTCGCTCGCCCGTGTGGGATGTGCGATGCGGCTGTGTGATTTGTGATGTGCGTGGGAAGCAGGGGGCGGCGTTGCTGCTGCAGCATGGGGTCGGGTGGCCTGCCTGCGGGTGCAGCCCGCCGCCGTCCTCCCCGTCGTCAGGCCCATCGTCGGCGGGCCCGGCCGTGGTCACGCCCCCCGCCGCCTCCACGCCCTCGCCCTCCTCTTCCTCCTCCTGTGCGGCAGCGGGCACACGCTTGAGAAATTCGGGCGCAGATCCCTTCTCAAACCCCGACCTCTGGAGCTCCAAAAGGCAGCCGATCGGCAGCCTGGCGCAGGGGGGGGCGCAGGGGGGCAGAGGCTCGCCTGCAACCTTGCCTTTCCTGCGCGAGTGCATCTCTCCCGATTCGGCAGCACACCCCCCCCCCCCCCCCCAACCATTGTTCCCAAGTGCCACTGCGAGGCCCGCTGTGGTTTCCCCCTCCTGCCCAAAGCCGCGCGTCCGTGGCTGTCGATTGCCGCAGGAACCGCGAGAAAGCTTCCCGGCAGCTCCCCGGCAGCTTCCCAGGAGGGGGCAAGCGGCCACCCTCCATCTCATCAGTCTCCCCCTCCTCTGCCGCTCACACTCGAACGCACATCCCCGCGTCCATAACGCCGCGCATCCCAAGGGGGTTGTGGGGGCAAGCGACACTCCGCGCCTCTCCCCCCCCCCCCCCCCCCCCCCCCCCCCCCCCCACCACCACCACTTCTACCACACACAGCCACGTGCAGACCCATGAGAGAGCTTCCTGACAGCTTCCCAAAAGCCTCCACACAGAGGCGCGCGCAGACCCATGAGGCAGCTTCTCGGCAGCTTCCCGGCAGCTTCCCAGGAGGGGGGCGCCAGATGCCGCGCCTCGATCTCGTCGGCGTCCCCCTCCTCCTCGCTCTCGTCCTCACCCTCGAACTCGACCGCAACCCCCGTCTCCTCATCGAGCGCGTCGCCCGCCACCACCTCCCCCTCGGCCGGCCCCTCGGTCGGCGGCCGATAGTCCGTGATCAGCTTGGCCACAGTGACGAACCGGAAGAACTCGTCGCTGTCCACGCTCGCGCCGAACAGCTCCCCGACCTCCTTCTGCTTCTCGGGGTCCTGCGGTGGAGGGCTAGGGTATTACGTAATCATGAAACCCTAATTATACCCTACAGAAGCCTCACCCGTGGTAAAGGCTGGCGAGCTGGCAGCAGGCGCGGGCCGCAGGCGTGCGGGATGGGAGGAGGAAATGGGGACGGGGTGGCAACTGGGGG